>CAEFZY010069921.1:0-111693 GCA_903066815.1 Brachyrhaphis roseni
ATTTTTTGGAGTATGCGAGAGTTTTTGGTAGTGTGTGAGAGACAAAACGTAAATTTTGTCCTAAACGGCCCCTCATAATTTACAGTTCTGTTTCATATAGACGCGTCTAAAAGTATTCTCAACAAAAAAAAAAGAGGTAATTTACTCAATAAGTGAAACTCTTGTTTTAAATAGATTCACTATAAGCAAGTCTATGATTTAGTTTATTTAAACAATAATACATTTAATCTAAAATTAAGGTTTTGTTGAATGGGCTTTTCATTCTGTTGGAGGAGAGTCAAGAGAAGCGGGTTGCACATCTCAAGAATGTAGACAGTAGATGGATGTGATGGTAAACCATTTGAATCTCACATGCTTTGGGAATAGGTTCAAAAACATTATAATTTTTTTCACTGGGACACTTTTAAGCATATATCTGAAGCTTATATGCTCAGACTTTAGCATGTCCTACCAAGTCAGTCTGTTTATGCAAGGCTGCGGGATGCTAACCAATTGCAATTAACTTAAAGCCTTCACCAATGTTTCATCGTTGCCAAAGCTGATGTAGGACATTTTGAAACTGCTGGGTGGACCATGGATATAGATCAGGATAGTACAGGTGTTTTCACCCTGTGGGAGGTTTCCAACTGAAACTATTGTTTAGCAAAGACTTAAAGGAGTCTTAAGTGAAAAATATTAATCTGCAGTCTATCTTCAGCAGTATGTCTAGCTTATGATTTACAATAGTATTTCAGACTGTTTCTCATAATTTTTTACCCATATGATAGATGCATCAGTTGTGGGTTGAAACTCATTCGAATTTGCCAGTAGAGAAACATCAAATTATGACTTATTGTCTGCAACTGGCTTTCCTTTTATTTTGAAGAGAGCACAATTGGAACTTGGTATCAATAGAGGTCTTAATGCTGTGCAGACAGACCCACACAATAAATACATGACAAGGGGAAAAAAGAACAGCAACAGCTGCAATATTTAGACATCTGCTGGCAAAGTAGAAGCAGAAGTCTGCCATAAACTCCACTGCTTGCAACAGTGCTAGTTACTTCCAGATGTGTAAAACTAGAAGCATTCTTAACATAAATAATTGACTGAGTTTATCTTTTTGCTAAATATAGCTTAAGAAAAACATCACTACAACAATTTTCTTTAATGTAGCTTGGGAGTCCTAAGATTTCTAATTTATATACTTTTACTGAGTCCATCAGTAAAAGATTAGGGGGAGTAATAAGTACCACAAGAATAGAAGTCAGTCTTTTCTTATATATATATATATAAACATCTGTCTCTCTGCAATTCCCTATAACCCACTTGCAGCCAAATGATTAAAGCAGTCACTGTCCTAGACAGGTAATGGAACAACCTGTCCAGGCTTGCTTCAGCTTCAGCATGGATGCAGGCTCTAGGCAACCGCCCCAAGCTGTGGCCAACAAGCATGGAATCATCTCACGTACACACGGGCGCACACCCACAAGTGGTGGACAAGTAGGGGAATATGCTGTAGTCATGTATCAGTTTTGGATAAGCACTTCAAGCAAAATTATGCTGACAACTGCAGCTCAAAGGACACATCACTGACAGTGCCATTGTTTGCTTCCGAACATTTGCTATGCTCAGTTTCTCCACTCTTCTTCATTTCACAACATAGGTGCTCCCAGCTTTTATCTCAAAGTGTCATCTGCAGCACTTTTCTCTTGCCTGTGGACACGGCAATAGCACTATTGATAGAGCCGCATGGGGACAATAGAGGTACAATGAGGGATCCACGTGGTTCAGCCCTCACTCTTTCTCTTTTTCCAAGAGGAGTAAACTGCTGATCCCAGTGGTTATAAAAGGCCCATATCAGCTAAACTTATACAGATAAATATGGCCGGATCTAGGTGTTGCACTTCCAGCTCATCCAAATGTGCAGAAACAAATAATCTGCAGCCAAATCAATCACAGACTGCACAGATAAATCCAATCTTTGACCAGCTCAGATCAATTTTCACTCAGAATATCTGAACCTCCATTGTGGAAAACCACAATGGCCTTTGACACAGGCCATTAAATGACCACAATGCTGTCTAACTTAGGGTGCTGACACACTACAATGGGTCTCTTTTTGCCATGGAGCCTCTGTTTTTCTTCTGCCTGATCTCCCAAACAAAGCTGTATTATTGTTGCACCAATTGAGCTTGAACAGTCAGGCACAAAAGAGTCTCTGACCTGATGGTTCAAGCCTTCTTGCCGACTTTACCACCCTCTGGACATTGTGATATCAGTAAACCGACATAAAAGTTGGGTTGTAAATTTTCTCTTATATTTTTATTTGCTAAACACAAAGAACCACAATTGTGAAATGTCCACGTGAAGCTTGCTTTAATAACAATAAGAATTCAATAAAAATATGGGATGTTAATATTAAGTTAACTTTCTAAGTGTAGAAATGGCTACACAGTTGGGGAAGTTGATAAAAAAAAAAAAAAAAAGAATCTCCAACTCTCACAGTCAGACAGAGGTAGCAACGAGTGGCCTCTTTGGGTCACCAAGTCTTTATTATTACAGGTTAGGCACCATGTAGCTACCAACTGGTAGAAACATCAGTTAAATTATTTTCTTTTTATTTAAATATTGCCATGGTTGTTAAGGGAAAGTTGATTTGTCTTGTCTGGTCTGACTGGTAGATTTACTTGAGATCAATGCGGCTAAGAGATAAGTAAATCCATTGGACATCTCTGTGGTCCTAATCATATTTTAATGATATCAGTGAGTAAGGAGTTCCACAGGGGATTGTATATTATCCCAGCAAAAAGTCATTGGAAGAAGTTTTTTCTTCCAATAACTTATCTACTACTTTCTAGACAGATTGTCTAAATTAAAAAGGCAAAGCATAGCCTAACAAACCTGCAAGACAAGTCATTGATAAAGTCCTAACATGCTGCTAAAGAGTGACTAGTGACTAATACTTTCTCTTTTCTACCATTCACAGTGGTGTTTCTGCTTAACAGCTTTGACTGGCATGCACCCAGAAACTGGCAACACCTTCAGTAAACTTCTATACAGGAATATCTAGATAATCCTGAAAATGTTGTCACTCATTTCAGAAGCTGAAAATGATTTATTTTGTACATCCATCATTGCACATAGAGTAAAAAAATTGTTAAGCCTTCATTTTTTGTAAATGTTATATTTATGACTTACAGATAACAAAAACCCAACATTCAGTGTTTCAGGAAATTTAAATATTACATTATGTCAATAAAAAAAAAGTCATATATTAAATATGTTAATTTCTATGCAATCAGTATCTGGTTGGGCCTACTTTTGTATGAATTACTTCATCAGTGTGGCATGGCATCTATAATCAGCCTGTGATTCTATGGAGGGACATGCCCAGGTTGCTTCAGGTCATCCATGTTGCCAGGTCTAGTGTATTATCCTCCTCTTGACAGTACACCATAGCCTCTTCATGGGGTTCAGGTCAGAAGAGCATGCTGGCGAATACAGCTAACAGTAACACCATGGTTACTAAATCAGCTTTTGGTGCCCTTGCCAGTTTGGGCAAGTCTTGTTGGAATATGAAATCAGTATATTCACAAAGCTTTTCCACAGAAGAAAGAATGAAGAGATTGAAAAGTTTCTTAGATGTCTGCTTTGACTGTGGACTGTGTGAAAAGTCAGAACTGACTTTTAAACCTCACACTGGATTTATAGAAACATGGATTCTCTCTCTCTCCACTCTCCCTTCAGACTCTGGAACTTGATTTCCAAATGTAAACTTTCCCTTGTGGTTATCCTGGGAGAGGAATGTAATGGTGAGAAAATTTTGAAATGTTGTGTGTGGACCTTAATTTGAGATTTAAGTTGGCTTATAGAATTGTTTTATTATTTTCTTTTAAAGGTCCTTATAGACAGCTTTGGATCGCCAGGCATAAATAGCAGTGATATTTTGAATGCTTATGATAATTTGATCTATTATTAAAGTTTGACATAAAATAAAATGATATGTCTGAGAGGAATCATGATACAGCGTGGCTTCAATTCCCTGTTTCTCTTGATTCCACAACAAGCATGCATATGGGTCAGAGTTTGAATAAGTTTTCTCTTTGTCCTTTTTGTCCTTAACCCAAGTAAGACAGTTGTAGCCAATGAAAATACTTTGTTGTTAAGACATTTTCATTTAAATACTTTAACACTGCATTTTCTGCGCTAGGGTGCGGTCATAAAACGCACTGGTAGGCACTGAAATAATTTTTTTTTTGAAAAGGGAGAATGCTTACTTGTCTTAAATTGAATGCCCATGCATATATGAAAACTTTGTGTATGTTTTTGTTTAATTTGAGACTATAAATACTAGAATTTATGCAATTCACTTTGATGACTGAGGGGCCAGGTGACAATTTGTCAAAATGGACAAAGATCAAGGAAACCGTCATATAAGCCCTTCCAAGAGCTAATCCCTTAATCTCTCCAAGCATCCATAGACTCAGTCAAGGGGCGCTATGCAGACTGTGGCCAGTTGGGCTCTTTGGCCCTCTGGCCCACTATCAGGACTCCCTGTGGCTCCCCAGGGTGTCTATGAATAGACACGGGCGTGTGCTCCATGCTGTTGGCTGGGCTTTGGCACACAAGCCTCATGTCAGCACGGATGCCACGTAATACTCCCGAGTGGCGTCACTTCACCAACTGCACATTTGGGTCGCCATGGAAACACAGTTACCTCTGCCCTGCCATCTTTTGGCCGCATTTTCCAGACAAACTCGGATGTGTCTCTCAACTTCTTCCAGTCCTTCTTTCCTCATCTCTCTGCGTGGCTCTTGTTTACGCAACTTATGACGCTGAGCAGGGAACGGGAGGTTTGGAACTTGATCCAGAGGGCTTCCAGTTCCTTGGTTTTACACTAATGAACAGGTTGTTCTTTTCTTTCTTATGAACGACATAAGGAGTACAATTACGATGCTCTTAGATGGTATATGCTCATTTGTATATGCTGAAAAGGAATGTATCGCACATATGACATCTGTTCAGCACTTTGGTTACTTCAAAGTGCTTACAAATAAAACAGTCTGGCTATGCTCATATTGTGTTGTTTTTCAATGTAAGTGACAAAAACAGCAACCTCTTTGGGTCATCCAGGTACATGGGGACCTCCGTGTCACTGTTCTCTTTGACTTTTGCTAATAGCTAAACTTCTTTCTCTTTTTTCCACAGTACATTCAAGCAGACATGCAGTGAGAGAGTGACCATCCTTAATGGACGGGTGTGTGGGTCACAGCATTTTTCTCTGACAGCGCATAGTTTTCTCAGGACAAATGAATGGATCGCTGTGTTTGTACTTTCGCTCCATTTCCCAGTTTGTGTTTAATCACATATCATTTACTGTGTCCTGGCTGACAGTCCAGCTGGCAGGGACACGTCTTAAGTTAATAAACAAGACTAAAGACAGGAGATTCACAGCAGCTGCTTCCTCTGCCTAATTGTCTGTTGTTGTTTTTTTACATTTAAAATGTCCTCTGACACTTTAAACAGAACCTGTTTTCTGAGTTTCACATTTTTACACAACTATATAAAACTTGGTTAGTTTTAAGACTTTTGAAATGTTTTCTGATCGTCCTAGTACCAAAAGCTTTGGTCTTTCTTTTAAAATATAGCTTTACTGAACTGTGGTTGCATCTGACATAAACAACGCATTTTCATACAAATGAGTGTCATTTAGTAAATATTTTCTCTTTTGAAGCAGTCCTCAGGAAATTCAAGGAATGGATGTGTTTCAAAATCCCAGTGGATCAGCGGTTTTTAAAATACTTAGACCGACCTGTCTGGCATCAACAACCATGCCGCATTCAAAGAAACTTAAATCGCATTTCTTCCCTGATGCTCAGTTTGAATTTCACCGAGGCTAGATGCCTAACTGCACTCATGTGATCCTGTCGAGTCATTCAGTAATTTGTTGTTTACGTCAACAAGCAATCGAACTGGTATGCCTCTGTAAAATGGCCGGCTGGAGTTGTCCTCAGCATGACTTTGGCACAAACATGTTCTTTAGAGACCAAACCTTGCCAGGTTTAAAACGTGACACTGGCTTCTGTAAGGTTAATTTTCAGTTTACTCTACACTTAGCTCTTTCTTACCCAATCCACATACCATGGCATGGTATGTGGATACCATGCCACATACTTAAATGTGGCATGGTATCCACATTTTTTATTTTTTAAATATGCGCTGACATTTTGCTGGCCAATGGTCACATCATATGCTCACTCAACAGGTAACATGCACATAAACACAGCAATCAGGAGAAACTTACATACTGCTGTAACAACAGTTTTTTCTAGCCTGTACAAATGCAAGAAAAACACAGGCTGGCATTTGACAGAATTTTGTGCTTTGAAATTATGTTGTGCCCTGAAGATGCCCATTCATCTCTTTCATATTAGCTAAATTAGCAGTCTCACTGACAGAGCATCGTGATAAGGTTTGCAGGATATTGCTGTTATTATTGTTCTGACTCCATTTTGATACTCATTGACTGACTCACCCCAACACATGAGTTAATGAGAAAAAGAAAAAGAAACAGTAGATCTTTCATCTAAGATAAAGCTTTGTAAATATTACAACACTACTAAACTTGAACGGAAGAATAACAGTGCAAATGTTGTTGTTGTTTTTTTTTTTTGCATAACTGAAGGTTTTATTTATAAAAGTTTGAAAAGATATGAGGGAATTGATTAATGCTGTGTATTAATCTCATAATTAATTTGTATTCAGTTACAAAACAGAAAACAAATTTTTCTTAACAGTACTTCTAGGAAAGTATATGAGCACAATATCAGATTCA
The DNA here is from genome assembly GCA_903066815.1 of Brachyrhaphis roseni. Classification (NCBI taxonomy): domain Eukaryota; kingdom Metazoa; phylum Chordata; class Actinopteri; order Cyprinodontiformes; family Poeciliidae; genus Brachyrhaphis; species Brachyrhaphis roseni. The sequence continues at coordinate 6,818 of CAEFZY010069921.1, forward strand.
AACAGGGGCGGCATTGGATTCATCTAGATCTGAGATGCCGACTATTTGGAAATCGGTCAGGAAAATGAATCCATCACCATGTGTTTTGTGTCATCTGTACTTACTAAACACACAAAGAGAAACCCACACTCCACCATCAGTGCATCAACATCAGTCAAATCAAGCAGTGTCCTGTGCTAGGCAACCATGCCTTTCCAGGGCAGATGGCAATGTCTGATCATGTTTATTTTGCTTTAATCTAATGCAGTTAAGTCTCATTGCCTGTCCATGCTGTCTAAATGATGCTGTTGGGTTTATGCGAGGTATATGTGGATCTATGTGTGTGTATGTGTGTTGGGGAGTAGGTGGTTATGTGGAAAGGTTTTGACAGACCTATCAATCATAGCTGAATATTGTTCATTTTTTTCATGTATTTAAAATGACTGCTCTTTGTCTGTATTCATTAGATCCTGGAACCTTGTCTTGCCACAGATAGCGACTTCCATGTAATAATCACAAATGTCAATAAAATATATTGGTATTGTATTACAAAATATAAGATATTTATGAAGTGGATGAAAAATAATACATTGTTTTCAGCATAGTGTGCTACTTTCCTTTAGAATAACTAAAAATCTGAAACGTGTGGTGTAAATTCATATTTTTGCCACACTTTGCATTGATAGCTATAATTTAAAACTGCAAAAGTCAATTTCTTAGTAAAAATAATCCATAGATATTAGATGTGTACCCATTTCATATGTTTAATTTGTCTCTGGATTTTGGGTATTTTAGATTTTCATTTATTTTGTTTAGGGGATACTTGCAGAACAAAAACTGGTAAACCCATTTCTTCAGATTAAAATTCATTATTTCTGAAACAACAAGACTTATGGAAACTACAGTACCTGATGTGCTCCATATTACCAAAGTCATTAAATAAAAAGTGTGGCATATCAAAACTCTGTAAGTACATCTATAATTTGCTCATTACTTGTTATAATGTTGAGAAATGAAATCTCACACACTCTTGACAGGATAGAACATGTGGCTTTCAGTGACACATCCGTGGGACGCAGGTGGTGCAGCAGCACAGGTTATTGCAGCTCAATTGTAATCCAGCCTATTGCAGTAAAACAAAACTACTCAGTTGCACCTTGTCTCCACCCATTTTTGTAAATAGTCTGCATTTGTAAGAAGCCAAACTGAATGGATCTCTCAAGTCATTCCACATTCCAGTAATTGTAAACCCACAGATGGAATCAAGTTTGCATGATCTTATGTTCATGCTTTTCATTCTTCTTAGGATGTGGTGTATTTCTCCATTTTGTACCGCTTACTGTTGGACAATTTAAAAATACTGTAGCTTACCCTATTTATTATATAATGACTGAACCTGAAAAGTAATAGTTTTTTTTAGGTTCTCTGTTGAAGTACTTTTACATAGACCTACAAAGTGTACCAGTACTTTGTCAATCACCAGTCAGAAACAAAACAAAGAAAACGTTGAGTGATTTCTTAAATAATCTTCACGGTTAATGTAAACTGTGAAGATGTTGGCCCTAAAAATAATCTAAAAGTAGTACAAAAAAATAATGTGTAGCAAAGAATACAGTATTAGAAGAAAATATTAGGAGGTTACATTGTCTTTTCAATGTTTAGTCATGTACATTGCCTTCTAAAAAGAAACATTCATCCTCCTGAATTTTCTCAGTTTTTTAAAACTATGTGTCATTTTTCTTCCACATCACAATTGATTGCCATGCCAGTTGGTCCACGACATAAAATCCCAAAGTTGTAAATAAAATGCAGAAGAAGGTTTCACATGACACCGTCATCAGAATATGGAAAGACTTAAGCGACATAAATACATTTTTGAAGTGATCATGATACTTTTAAACCTCGGATGTCATTGGCTCCCTGATTGCATTCTGACTAGAGTTCATTTAAAATGCCTAAAAATCTTGCTAATATAATAATATACTAGACAAAAACAATTAAGCAAATGTTATTTTGTGACGATTTGGATGTTATTGCATTTATTATTTGTCTTATACTGTCTGAAAGTCCATTAGACAGCACTTTTTTCTCTGTCAGTTTTACATAGTTCCCCTTTGGATTTTTGGTGTGTCTCAAATAGAACATCTATTTATGCAAGATATTTTTCAGCCACTTGTTCACCAATTACTTTGTCAGACGGGTGGTGTGTCTGTAACTGCAAGCTGGAGAAGCTTTGGGTTGTTTATCCCATTTGTCGATTTTCTAACCCGACAGGCTTAGAGGCCAACTGCAACAAAACTGGGTAGACAATGGCGTGGTCTTTCTCCACAAGAAGGATTAAAAAAAAAGTATGCACACACACTTATTATAGGAAAGCCATGTCATAGTTAACACATATTAAGACACAAGAAAATGTTGCTACCATACCTGAGAATCTATGTGATCTCAATTGGTCTGGATGGATAAACTTGTTTTCAGATGTGGAATTTAATTCTGCAGGTTAGGTCGAAACTTAGTGACAGTTTGGGGAAGCTCACTGAACAAACTTGTCTAGTTGGATGTTTGCTTTAAAAAAAAAAAAAAAAAGAAATGTAAGAAACTAAGAGAGCATGCAAACACAGACACCTTAACAAGATGACTAATGTCCAGCTGGTTCCATTATGTCTTGTATAAAGTTAAATGAGCATTGTGCATAGCAAGATTTTCGCTGGGATTTTCCTTATGGGATACATAGATTCAGCATTTACAAAAACTTAAAAGTGCTTTATTGGGACTTATCTGACCTCATACATACTTCTGAAATGAAAGGAAAAGGATCCATGGTTTGCAATAATATTTACAAATAAAAATCTGTGTGGCCTAAAGTTAATTTCAGCTCAACCAAGGCAATACTTTATAGAACCATCTACAGCTGCAATTACAGCTGCAAGCTGCAAGGGCATATTCATGACTGACATATTTTTTCACTTTAAATAAACCAGAGTTCGATTCCCCTGTTGGTCCGGACCATTTGTGGAGCTGTAAATACATTCAAGTGAATCCTGGTGTGAACCAAGTAACAGACTATGGTGCAGTTTGTTTCTGGTGTGAATGCAGAACAGCCTTGATCAGAACCAGCTGGAGTATTTTTGGACATCACAAGCCATTTTTGTTTGTGAACTCCAAAAACCACCTTTAACAGCTTTTCTTCCAGTTTTTCCCTCTATTTAACTTCATCCATCATTTCATCAACTCTGAGCACTTTTTCTGCCCAAACTGAAGAAAAATGTCCTAAAAGCATGACACCTACACCACCATGTTTTACTGTGGAGATTGCCTGCTTGGTGTGGTGTCCCCAAGCAGACATATAAGCGTTTTGCTTGTATTCCCAAAAACAATTTGACCTTATTGGTCCTGAGCACATGCTAACAGAATGTTGATGGTGTTAGTTACTTGGTGCATGAAAAATTGCAGAAGAGAATTGTTATGTATTTCTTTCAGTCATTGCTTTCTTCTTAATGTTCTGCAATAGTCAGATTTTTGGAGTTAACAACTAATAATTGTTCTGTCAAAAGGTTTTCTCAACTGAGCTGTGGTTTGCTTCAGTTCCTCATTCGTAACTGTGGGTCTCTTGAGAGCTTCCCTTATTGATGGCCTTTCAGTGGGGTCTCCTTTCTGCAGTACAAGTTCCATATTCATATTATGGATTGAACAGTGCTCTTTTGTTTTAAACAACATTCTTTTGCTTACATTTTCTTCACAACTTTATCCCTGATCTGTCTGCTCCATTCCTAAGTCTTCATGATGCTTGTCGTTTGTTAATGTTCTCTGTATATATATATATATATATATTTCAAGATTAGTTCTGTATTTGGATTCAAACAAGTGGACTTTATTTACTAATCAAGTTGCTTGCATTACCATTACTATTTATTTGTCAGAAAAAAAAGTCACATAATTCCAATATAATGCAATTAAATTTGTTGTGAGGATATTTCTTAGGTTTCATTTTAATTTGAAACATGAGCATATACAGTTAACAAAGTTTCACAAAAAACATCTGAGAACAGTCTGTATTGAGGTTTGATCTTCTCGCTATTGTGTGCTCAGCTGTGTCAAACACCTAAGAGCTATTGACAACTTCTGTGCCAGTGCCTAGCATGAGTGGCCCTGAGGCTGTGTACCTCGGACCAGATCGAGTTGACACAGTTAACGAGGGTTACATGACTGCTGTTGTCTATGTTCTGAATCTGAGAAACTTAGTTCTAATTTCTTGCCATTCCAACGTGTCTTCACATATGCTTCAGGACAGCTATCTTAGTTATTTGCTCCCTGTTATTTATTTTATTTTTCCTGTCTTTGTGCTACTCTCCACTGTTCCAATTAGTTATGTAATATCAGTGTCAATCCGATTGGGACCAGCATATTGACACTTTTGTTCTCTCCAGTCAGCTCGACACATTACAAACTCAAAATGATTGACTCCATAAAAGGCATGTGTGTCAATGTCGCAGTGGTTAATGTTTGTATTTGGCCTGGACAAATCGTTAGCACGACGGTCACTTGGTGCCTACAGAATGTAGGTTACATAACTTGCCATGTGTGTGGGTTCAAAACAGCCCCATCAGCTGATGTTTTGTGCCCAGTGTTGACTGCAAACCAGAAAAGACTAAAACTCTGGGATTTAATGCGTCCTCAACAGGACACCTACCTGATTCTTATCTTGTCTCAACGAGGAGAGATAGTGATGCCTGGTTACTTGATGAAGCACTGTGATGACAGCAAAGCCAATCCTTATCTAAGGTTACAGAAGTATTTTCTTCCATATTATTCTCTTTTGGTAGCAATCCAGCAGTTCACTATTCTCACTTCACAACCATGTGTGTCCTGGTAAAGTAGCTCACTTCCTATTAGACTGTCCTGGCAATCCGGGCAATGTCTGAGCCAACATGGCATCATTTATGTGTCTGTCGCTCAATTTTAAGATATGGACTGATGTCTAGTAAGGAATGAGACAGAGGTCTAGTGGGCATTAAAAGCACCATCCAGGATGAATCAACAAAGATTTTAGAATACATCACCAAGATGACTCCCAGTGATGATTTGCTAAGTGAATGTCTCAGACAGCAGGAATCCAATTTAGGACCACAGGGAACCATCTTGGAAAGATAAGCCCTACATGGTGCATACTAATGACAAGTTAAGATCTGGCTGATATCAAGGAGTTTTATCAACGGCTTGAGTGGGGCTTGCTTGAAGGACAATACAGAGGCACCAATTATGGCGTCACAGGAACAAGTCTTCAGCACAAGAGCAATAGGTCAAAGTCTATCATGCCAGACAGGATGCAAGCTATGCAAAGATGCCCCTGAAACAGTACAGCACATAAAAACTGAATCCAAAATACTGTCAGGTAAAGTTCACACGCAAAGAATGCAATAGTGACAGATGTGCCAATACTAAACAAAAGTACTATGAAGTAGAAACAGGAGAAGCTTGAGAAATACCTAACGGAAAGTCAAGGTCTCGGTACTGCCAGTGGTCATTGGTGCTCTTTGAGCTGTAAACCCCAAACATGAGAACTAGGTACAGCAGATTCTAGGAACAAACTCTAAGATCTTGGCCCATATGAGTGCAGTCAGCTAAGCTAAGCTAAGCTCCTCTGCAGCACCCTCAAACCCCCAGTCCTGTGGTATAGGACCCAAGCTTAAAGTGGAACTACATGAGTAGAGAGGCCTTTTCTCAGTTATCCAAGAATTCTGAATGAAAAATTTACAGATATTTGTAATTTGATTATATAACTGATTGAGAGGTATCATTTTCAAACAATGGTCATAAAATTAATGTACCATAATAACAATATTGAACATGGCAGAGAATACATATATTAAACATATTTAAAGATTTTAATATCTTTGGTTCACAAATGAATCCCTGCGACAGACTGGCGACCTGTCCAGGGTGACCCCACCTCACGCCCAGAACGTTAGCTGGAGATAGGCACCACAACCTCCTGACCCCACTAGGGACAAGGGTGTAAGAAAATTGATGGATGGATGGTTCACAAATGAAAGTGCAAAATGAAAAGAAAGAGTATGAGCCCCCCACCCTTCCTTTGTGATCTGCCCACACTTACTGATGTCTGAAGTGTGTCTATTGAGATCTGCACACATGCAGACTCTACATTAGCCAGCCCCAATAGAGTCTCATATGGCTAAAGTAGATTTTTTTTATGCAACTCTACCATGCCCTCTATGGACTTTGTATGAACTGCAAGAACAATGGCCTTCTGCATATGTTTGCCCCAGAGCTCCATCTACTGGTTACATGCTGAAATAGAGACTAAAGCCAAAACACAAAATCAACCAGTTCAATCAAAGTGTTTAATGCTGCCTTTGTAAACAATAAACAAAACTACACTTGTATAACTTTCTACATAAAATAGACACAAAACATTAAGATTCTTTACATTACTTATTCATTTAAAATCTGCTTCAGATATTTATAAAGGCAAACACAGAAAAAAAATCACAAAATGCTCCCTTTTGGAAAGCCTATGTTTAATGTACACTTTGTATAAAAGTACTAAATCTCAAATTCACATTCGTGCCCTTAGCCTTACACATGACAAAGAGCTACGACTGTACATACCGTATGATTTCACTCAGATCATAACCTGTCACTGCAAAAGCATAACCATCTCCATCACAGAATTTAGCGCCACAAATCTGTGTATCTGTCACACATTCATTGTGTAAGTGGGCGATCTGCAAAGACGTAAGAAAAACAAAGTTAGTTTCTGGTTCACAGAGGCGGGGAAAATACAGGAGAATAGATTTATCCAAGTGAACAGTAAATTAAAACAGTTCTTATTTACAGTTCTGTTCAGAAGTTTATATAGTGCCAAATTGAGCATAAGCATCATATTTATTTTGGGCTCTTAATGATCCATCCACTACATAAAACCTGCAGTGTGTCAAAGGTGAAACTTGTAAGCAAACATTTGTGGTGTGTACATGTATATCTGAGCTTGTCTGTCTAAATTTTAACTTGTGTGGATTGAAGCAGATTAAAACCTTTAAAAAAAGAACAATGAAAATGCAATGTTAAAAAGCCCACATTTGAAGACATTAATGCCCAAGTTGAATAAATAAAAACCCCTCACTAGATAGTGTAGTTTGCATACTGATCAGTTACCTCCACACTGTTGGTTTCTGCTGTAATAGCCAGGTGCCAAACCCTGACAAAGGAATCCTCAGCAGCAGACAGAAGCTAAGCAAAAGACAGAGGATGCTTGAGTAAAGCAGGTGCAATGGCTTCTGAACTTTTACTGCCCCCCATCAATCAAAATCAATCAAATTTTATTTGTATAGCGCATTTCAGCAGCAAGACATTTCAAAGTGCTTTACATCATAACAAACACAAAATCACAAAGTCATGCAACATAGAATCGACAATCAAAACATTACAATAAGTCAAATGCCATCATTATATTCGTAATTGATTATGTTTCAAATACAACTCTAAACATGTGGGTTGTTAGTCGAGATTTAAAGTGAGTCAGTGTTTCAGCTGTTTTACAGTTTTCTGGAAGTTTGTTCCAGATTTGTGGTGCATAGAAGCTGAATGCTGCTTCTCCTTGTTTGGTTCTGGTTCTGGGGATGCAGAGCAGAACCAGAACCAGAAGACCCCCATAAGCATGGGATGTTGAAAAGAAGTTTAAAATGAAACGAATTTACAAATAACCAAGTTATGTTTGAATTACATTTAGTTAGTCATGTATTGGAAACAGCCGTCCTTCTAAATAAAGAAAATAAAACATCAACGTTTTCTAAGAGTATTTTTACTCGGCAAGAACGTCAAGTGAGTAAGAATGTAGTATTTGCAATTTAAGCCCTCTAACTACACATAATAAGAGCTTCTGTGTGATTTGAACTGATTTATTTCTAGCATGCAAAGATTATAATGATTTCTGAGAGCATAAATTTAAAATGATTGACTACCACAATAGTGTGTAACACCTGTACCATTCAATATGATCACTTGGACTACCGACAAACCCTAAAGGGTATTTTAACCACTTAAAGATAATTTAATGATTAACTGTCTTTATACTTTTCTTAGTTACAAGTTGAGACTGGAGATACTTCACTTAACTGAAGCCAGGCAAACTAAATGTTTGAAAAGTTGCAAAAATACAAATAAAGTAGCTCCTTAAGAAAGTGCCACAGCGATCAGGATTTTCTCCAGCTATACGTAGTATAGAGTCTAGCAGCACTGCCCCTCCCTCACCTGTTGCTGCACTCTTGCAGTTATTTGGCTGACTGAAGGCTACTACACTTTGTGCTTACTTAATAGAAAGATTAATTCAGCTGTTTGATAACGGTTGACAAATGCAGTTATGTAGTGGAAACTAATAATCATAATAATTGCTATTTTTATGCAAGTACAACACCAGAGTGGCAGCTTAGCTACAATCAGCATCTGTTAGGCTCCCGACTGTAGGTTCTATCTCTGCAGAGCCTACAGTTTTGTGTTAAGTTTTCTTTTAAGTACTGTAGCACAACGTTGCTTTTACTCAAGGTTATCAACAAGTGGAATCTTACACTGGCCTGTGCCAAATTTATGCACAAGAAAACATGAACTTTTAAAGGTGCTCATATTGTTGGTTCTGTTTTGTTTTTACTTCAAGTCTATATCTCATGCGGGGTATTTGGTTAATAACTTACCAGACCAGAAAAGGGAGCGATGTCCAGAGAGTAGATCCAGCGAGCGTGAGCGTTGACCTCAGCGTGAAGAATTCCCGTCACCGCTTCGTAGAGACGGATCTGACCTGTGCCATAGCCCGCCAACACTGTACCTTTCCACAGCTTGACAGATGAGCAGGTTATGCTGAGGGAGGAGTGAAAAACAAAGGATTGATATTACTCAGAAATTAAAAATAAAGCAAGCAGATATTATGGTATAAAAGCAAAACAAAGTGGATAGGCTAAAATAACTGAAGACCAAAAGTAACAACACATTAGTTTAAAAAAGAGAAAGAGGCGAAAAAAAGCAATGAAAGATAAGTGATAAATTCTTACAGTTGGGTTTTCATTACAAGACTTTAATTTAGCTAACTTTTGTGTAAAAATTTGAATTACAAAAGAATAAAAGCAGTTAGGGTATTACTCCAAACCAGGGATCTTGTTAAGCAGTTGAAATTCCTCTCCAGACTTCCACACACACATGTTCCCACCGTCATCTGCAGTGACCAGATTAGCTAAGCACTCCTAAATGGATGAAGACAGTAAACGGGACGGATTATCCAATTTGTGCCTTCTTAAATAGTCCATACAGTACTATATAATTATTTTAAGTAAAATTACTTGTGTAAACAAAAAAAGACACAATGTACCTGACTGCCAGAACACTCTGAAGCAATATCAGTGATGGCTTCTTTGTGCTCCTCCAATACCTCAGACAGGGTAATGTTGCTCCCTTTGAAGGGAACATCAAACACCAGAACTGCCCCCGATGAAACCCCTGGATACCAACATAACCAGTTTAAATAATTTGGTCATTTGTACTAAAATATATGTATTTAATTTGTACTCACCAACACATATGTAATTGTCAGAAACAGCTGATATTCCTCGAGCAAACACTGCATGTTCTGGGACAGAATTCAGCCTGGTTAGTACACTTGATCTGAAATAAACGTAGTAATAAAATGTAGCAAGAAAGTCACTGCAAACGTGCAGACATGGCCTGCTGGGCAGAGCAATAGAGGATAGTGGTTGAATTTTAGACCTTTGTGGACCTTTGCGGAGGTAGACAGGATCGGTGGATAAGTTCAGCTTCACATTTAAGTATCGGCCAATCACAGATTTCCCAAAATTTATGAAAATGGGGGACCAAATTGTCAGTGCACTTTCAGGTTTTAGTTGTTTTTGTATTTTGAAGAGCCATCAAGTTTGTATGCATTTTCAATAATTTAAATGTGTGATTGTGTTATATCCGCTTACATATTCACATAGGTTATTGCTTTCTTCTCCAGTGTAAATTAACCTCACACAAATGAATGTGTGGATGGATGAACAGACTGTGTATTATGTAAGTTTTACCTGTAGGTGCTTCCGGCGTGTCCAGAGCATGCCAGTACACCATGATTGAGCCGTCAGATTCATACATCTATACAACAGATTTGTTATGGAGAAAATATGCTGTCAAGAGGAACATTTTTTGAAAAGCATAACTAACATGTCGTGCAAAAGAATTTCCTGCCAGTGATGGAGAATAACTTTACCTGGATGCCTTTTTGAGAAGACACCACCAGCAAATCACGAGAGGGTAAAGCACAGAACGCAGCCTGTAGTGAGAAAGTTCACTTGATTAAAATTAAATTGAAAGGTCTGAGTCACAGTAAATAAGACTTACCTTTGCCCTCTCTGTAAATTATTATCATTATACTGCCAAAAGAAACTTTCAAACTAAACATTATTCACAACAGACTCATAACAAATGTAGTCTGTTATAAGTGGCTAAGCATCATCAAGTGTCGATGTATCATGACACAAATGGCAGTAACAAGGGCTAAATAACATTTTAAGAGAAATTTTTATTTAGCCAATCAGAGCCAATATGTTATGTTAGTCCCAAAAATATTGTTATTCACATCAAATGTGAACTAAGTAAGCTTGGGCTCAGAATGTGAAACTAGTACTCACTCACGTTGAACTGAATATATGGGTCTTGTGCTGACATAGTTGTTATAAAAATATTATAAGATCAGTTATCATGTGGACAGTTTCTCTTGAGACAATTTTTCAGCCCACTAAATGTTAATGTTTAACTTTGCCATAGATGTCTGTTGATTTGGCAAGCAATGACAAAATGGTTAAGAAAACTTTGCCTTTTATTCTGTTCACAGAAACCATGTATATAACATAAGAAACTGATCACTGTGAGCAGATGGTAAAACAGGTATGGAGACACACAGCTGTAGTTGCTCTATGGCCTAACCTGCATGATGAGCGATGTGCTTGTGGCAACATTGGGTTCTTTGGACTGCAGCTGACGGTGGGAGTAGTTGAGGCCGTCCCAGGACGTGCTTACCATGTTCACAACGTTTGCATGCACGACTGTGAAATAGGTAAGGCGCCTCGGAGCGATGCGAAGCACGCTCAGGTTGTTGTACAGCGCCGATGCGCTGTTTTTAAGCTGGATGCTCTTTTCCTTGTGAAACATGGTGCAGAGTTACTATAACAAGGTTATACTGACGCTAACTGACGTTCACTGCAGATAGAAGAAAACAATAAATAATCAGAAGACAATAGGTAGTATAAATTCAGGATATGTACACAAAAACTGTTGCTTCTCAGAAGCAAATATGAATGCTATGTCTAGCATGCTAATAATGTTAGCAAGGATTGCTATTAAATACTATGAAATAAGACTACAATTTACATTTTTACAAAACGCACTGTTCATACCCTTGTTTCTGATGACCACTCAAATCTTGTCTTTGTATTCAGCTGTCATCATGGAGTATAAAACATTGCATACAAAAGACAACAGCTTTCAAGCAAGCGACAGGATTACTAATGCGTCCTCCGCAGCCATAGAGACAACGCACTTCTACGTGCTGCGTCATGGGGGTTGCTAAGCAACCATAGATTTTGTGTGAGTGACGAGTACCAGAGCGCCTTAAAAAAGCTTTTCCGTGTATAAATTAGTGAGGTACGTCTCAAATACTTTTCACTAATGTTCCATCTGTTGAATTGAATTTTTTTTTATTGGGCGAAGTCTCGTATTAAGATACACCACTTTCTTTTTTAATCAGGCATAGTTAGTCACCATAAAACGATGCTAATTCACCACTTATCAAAATGGCGTTCGTTATTTAACGACTGTCAGACCTAACCGGCATAATCGTGATTAAACCGCTTGTTCACAACATGTGAGGAAAAGGTCAGAAGGTGCACACATGCATAAAAATTGGCGGTGGTAAAGGAACATAAATACATCTGTGTTGTTCACTGAGACAACAGACTGGCCTGGAGAATTTAAAGTGAAGCCTTTCTATAAAACAGGACAGAGAACACTGCTTCTTTCTCAAATGAAGGAGATAATTCACCACCATGAGTATGATTTTTAACAGAAGTGTGATGTGATAACTGAATATTTACAGTCAGAGAATACTTCAGATGCACTTTAATACATATCAGGTTTAGGAAATCTTTCCTTCCCACAGCCATTACCACCTATAATGACTCTTAAGGAAATTTAGATTCATCCATTAGACGCTATCATCTCAGGAAGATTAGGTGTTTAGGATTACAGAAGGAGGTTTTATTGCTTTCTCTGGTAGTTCAGGTAGAAGTCCCCATTATGCCGTTTTTATACAGGAATTTGGTGCAATAGTTAAAGCAAAATGATAAAATTTTCTTGCAAACAAAACAAAAGGAGAACCAGAAACATCTGTTAAGTCTTGAATCAGTGGAAGAAATGATGTGCAATTCCACACAACCAGACACTGGCGTTGACACGCCAAGATCATTTGTTAATTTTATTGCTTTCAAGATGTTCAATATCGCTACAGTGAGTTTAAATTGCAATAATATTGTATATGTGGATGATTTCCAACTGTTTCCTTCTGGTTGTATTTCATTTTTACAGAGCCTCTAAGCCAAAATGAAACGCCCCTCTCAGGTCCGCAAGAAGGATAAGCAAAAAGGAAAGGCAAATGTCAAGGAGGCCCCACTGCCGGAGCAGGAGGAGGAAGTTGTTAACCCCAGTCAAGTCAGTCGGCCCCAATGGACAGACATGTTGAGCCATGCAGACGAAATAGTGGGGGATTTAATGGACGAACTGCAAGGCCAAATCATGGATGGCTGTTATAAATCATACATTAGACAACAGGTTAAACTTCATATTGTCTAAATTTAACTCATCAGCAACTTAAGATTAACTGTGACACATTGGACAAAAGATTATATTTTTAATATTTGTTATTTGTTTTTGCTCCATACTATCATTCTAAAAAAAAAAAATTGAATACTAATTGAAAACTAATTTATTTTATTAACTCTGTTCACTGTGTGACACACGTTTTCTACATTACATACACACAGACTGATGTTTCCAAGATTTTATTTCCGTTAATTATCATGATTTTTCTACCCACAGCAAATGAAAACAAAACATTTATTTATTACATCACAGCAATTACAAAGTACCTTTTAACAGAGTAAAGGAGGCTTAATGTAAACATATATTTAACACCTGGCTAACAGTTATTGTTTTTAAAAGTTGCTTTTCGTATGACCAACAAGCCTCATCAAAACACATATTTTAATTTGTTGAATATGACTGTATATTGCTGCTCTTTGCGTTCAAGCTTGTACCATATAGTGTGTCCTGGGTCAAGAACTACCTCACTAAGACTGTGGAGTGCCAAGTCTTGTGCCTGGACCAAGGAGAGGAACCAGAAGAAGTAGCTTCTACAGAAGACCTTGAGCCAATGCCGGCTATTCCAGATTGCTGGGCCCAAGGATGTGTGCCTACAATCCATATTGTAAGTCAGTCTCATTGCACTTCACAATGGGTACACTGGCTGCGTAACTCTTGTTTTCAAAGCTCATTCAAATATACATTTGTGTTCAAATTTTCAACATTGCAGGAGCATTCATACTCCCTTTTTAACGTTTTCTGGTATATTTGCACAAAAATAATTAGAAAGGTATTATGTTCATTCTGTTCATTTTTAATTGACTTTATTCTGATGCCCCTAAATAAAGTGTTATGCTACACATTTCCTTCAAAAGTATCCTAGTAAATAGACTTGGCATGTGTTGAGATTAATTTCATTATAGGCTAAATACAACAAGGTGAGCTCAAAATGAAATGCCTTGGCTTACATCGGTAGGGAAGTGTTTGGCAGAAAACTGGCACTGTAAATGCCACTGAGTACACCATCTTTATAGTGGAAGATGGTGGTGGCAGTATTTTGTGTTTAGGAGGGACAGGGAAGCTGATCAGAGTTGATCGAAAGATGGTTTGACCTAAATACAGGGCAGTCCTGGAAGTTTGACGCCACAAAAAAACTTAAGAAGGTTTACAGTGCAGCAGTACAATAGCTCTAAACCTATAGCCAGGGCCACTACAGAATCATTTAAATCAAAGCAAATTCATATTTTAGAACATTCAAACCTATATCTGAAAATCTGTGGCAAGATGAAAGAGATAACATTCTTAGAGACTCTCCATCCCATCTGATGGAGCTTGAGTTGTTCTGCAAAGACAAAATGTTCCACACTTTTTTCTTTTTATCTTTTACACATGCTGAGGTCCATGTGCCTCTTTTCTTCCAGTTTACTGATATCCAATACTTTATCTTGGCCTATCGCATAAAATCCCAATAAACTAAATTAAGGTTTGTAGCAGTATTGTGACAATATGTAAAATAGTTCAAAGGGTATGAAAACCTTTAAATGTTTTTCTATGTCTTTCTCACAGGAGGTTGGTAGTGACACAGAGTCAAGTGCTCGAAGCCGATCTAGGCGTTCTTCCTTAAAAATCTGGGCTTTAAAGCATGATGAAATTGAAGAAAAGCACAAGAAGGATGAAAGTGACCTCTCATCTAGTGTTTCTAGTATTTGTCCCCCGGCAAGCAGTGACAGAAAGAAGATCCTTCAGGTGAAAAAGCCCCTAAAAGATACTAGGAGCAAACTCCTAGTATCTTCGCCACCTCTGCCACCTCTCTTCGGTTCATCAGAGAAAAAGAATGTGGAGGTGGAGGGAGAGGGAGAGGTAGAGAGTGAAGACAAAGACAGCGTTGCTTCCAAGACCACACTGGCATATCGCCGCAAAGACCTCCACCCAATACCAAAGCTAGATCCTAAGCGATTGCCTCAACATTGCATTTACCCAGAGTATGAGATTGTCGATAATGACTTCACTAAACGCAGCCCCCGAAAATCTTGTGTATTACCCAGACTGGAACCAATGCTGACTAAGCAGAAATCTAAAAGGGCGGAAACATTGTCAAAAACCGTATCCAAAGAACCATCAGAAAGGTTTCAGAAAAAAATTGATGACAACATCCATCTGCATAAGCAGGACAAGGAACGGCATAAACTCTTTGGCCCACTAAGGCTTGACACGATGATTTTGGCCAAAGGTGTTTCTCTCTTGGATTCTCGAGCTGCTCAAAGTGTTCCTCCCAAAATGAGCTATCCTTCGCAGGCTACCAATCTGAAGCCCATACCGAGTGATGTTGCTGTGCCGATATATTCAGTTGACCAGGTTGCTGCTGCCTCGACACCTCTAGTCACACCAATAACACAGACCAAGAACGGTGACAGCTGATTGAAAGGGTTAACATGACTGTCACTGCGTAAGGAGAAAGATGATCTAGATCTTAATGACAAGATAAAAAGCTCAATGTAATGAAAGCAAGTTATATTTTGTCCTTTATCAGAAAGTAGTGATAAAAGTTTAGTTTATTTTTAAGTCATACATTCCTCGATGTAATCAGAAGTTCTAAAAAGATTTTCTCTGTGTTAAATAAAGAAATAATAAACAGCAAAAGCTCTGGTGTTTGTAAACATCTATTCATGGCTGGTATCCATAAGACAATGTCGGGAACTTTGCAAATGATTCTTTTCTGTCTTTTCCAGCAGTCCAAAACATTTATGCCACGGTTTTCACCAGAAATCCCATACGAAGAGATGTTCTGTTTCAATGTGACCATCCTGGCTGAATGAAGTTGTGTTGCTCATCTCTTTTGGAAGACTTTTATTTGCTTTTAGACTTAAAGTCTGGCTTTAACACATTCCTTTCTCTGCTTCCCGAAACACAAAATACAATTTCAGAGCCAGATGTAAAAACTGATAATGAAACTTAGCGTATTAACATGCCCCATATGAGTAATGACAGAAACCAACCATAACACACATTATATTTAGTCGACATTAAACATCAAAGTCTGACAAAAAATAAAAACTATGATTTCATAGTCAACAAAAACAATGCATGCTTAAACTAGACTGCGACTAGACTGGGAACCACATCCAGTGATAAAAAGACAAGTCAGAAAGTGTGAAACACCCCAGACAATTATAGAACGAGTATAAATAAGCGAACCAATTAGACGAAAAATAAGATGTTTTATTCGGATGGAAAACAGAAACAACCTTATATTACACAAATAAAATTCTCAGCAATCATAATTAAATTTGGAAAAGATAAAAACATGTTGTTGTCCGAAATCGTTTAATAAAAGCCACATTCCCTCAAGTTTCATGAACAAACACTCTGACACAAGAGCGGCGCTCGTGCAACCTATCTTGCTGACGTAGGCGTGAAAGCTGATAGGGGAAAGCCAATAGCCATTTCCCACAGTCTCTCTGAACCAATCAGAGAACTATTTTCCCATATAGCACGTTAGACGATCCCTTGGCACATGTGAGGACCATGATAAAGAGGAAGCTGCGTTAAGCTGTATTTTTAAAGACGTGTTTACCTCATTCCTCCGACAGAACATTTTACAACATGAAACAGAAGCAGACCGTACGAGAAGAGCCTGTAGAGGTAAGAGTTGTCTAATTCAGAGATGTTCAATTTAGTAGCATGGGAGCTAATTGTCAGTGTTGTGCTGTTGCTGAGAACTTGCTTTTTTTCGTGCGATAACTTGTATCATATAACTTGATCCACATTTTTGTCCAGTGTAAACCTTTACTTTTTTTTTTTACTGGAATAGCTTTTAAATGCTAGATATCAATGCTAGTACCTCGTTTTAATTAGAATATTTTGCAAAGTTAAGTTGTTTCAGTATGTGAAACTCAATGAATAGATTGAATACACACAGACTGAGCCTTTAGTTCTGTTAACATATATAATTAGGGCTTACAGTACAGAAAAAACAAAACAAAACATAATTTAGTGTCTCAGCAAGTTGGAATACTATCAATTGTTCTCAAGGCTCCAACTATTCTTGTTAATTGGACACCATTTTAAAACAGTTTATTTTTCTTCTACTCAACTTCCCATTATTGTACTTGGAATTTCTCTGAATAAATATCTTCTTTAGCTATTGCTTTTTATGTGTTGCCTCCTTAATAAAGATGTGAATGGCCGTTTACTGGACAACTTTCAAGTCAGTGGTCTTCCCTATAAATGTGTTGGCCATAATATTAAATTTCTATATAAAAAATTTTCTTTCAATTGCATTTGTGTGGAGGACATCTAAGTTTTACTGAAGTGTTTTCATGGTACTCTATTTTATTGAGATGCCTTGGTGTCTTTATATGTTGCGGCACGCTGAAGTTTATCCATTGTCGTTTGTTCTCCAGACGCCTCCATCTGCTGTCTCCCATGGTGATGAAGAGGAACAGCTTATTGTTCCAAAAAAAACCAAAAGGATGAAATCCAGTGAAGAGGAGGAGGTGGTCTACCATCCGGTGAAACTATCCCGGAATGATTTATATAGACCACCAACAGCTGAGGAGCTAAATCACCTAAAAGAAGCCGAAAGTCTGTTCCACTGCAGCCTTCTTAAGATGCAGGTGAGAAGCTTCCCT
Organism: Brachyrhaphis roseni; assembly: GCA_903066815.1. Lineage (NCBI taxonomy): Eukaryota > Metazoa > Chordata > Actinopteri > Cyprinodontiformes > Poeciliidae > Brachyrhaphis > Brachyrhaphis roseni. The sequence goes on from CAEFZY010069921.1 coordinate 24,340, forward strand.
CCTGTTTCTCTCACTCTGAATCAGCCTGGAAGATCAGATTGTTTTTGTATTTCTGTTTTAATTGACCGCTGTTTTGATAGCCAGGCTCTTCATAAATTTCATTAAAATGTCTTAACCTGAGTGATGCAATTACAGTTTAATGTAGACTTTTAATCCTCTATTTAATAACAAAATAAGTTTTAGATAGTCATTTTTAAGGTCTACATATTAAACAACATCAACTTATGATATTCCTGTTATTTGACTTCTATTTTTGCTATAATTATGCATTTTTATATTTTTTAAATATATGTATTGCAGTTTTGAACAATTTGAACTAATTCAAATTTATTATTACAAAGGTGTACATTCCATTTGAATGACTTTATGTCGGTGCCTATTTTGTGTAGCACTATTCACTGCATTTGAATGCAGTGAATAGTGCATTCAAATAGTGTCTGCCTGCCTCCTGAAAGATTTTTTTATTTATTTATATAAATAAACACTATCTTACACCTTTCATTAATAACAGATGGAGGAGCTGCTGAAGGAGGTTTCCCTGAGTGAACGGAGGAAACAGCAAATCGACTCTTTCGTTAAGACCGTCACCAATCTGCTCGAGACTGTGCCAGTGTCACCAAAGGTTGAGGTGTGTATTGTTCTGAGAAGTGAACAGACTTCACAGTTAGACACAGAGTATTATCTCTGTTGCACCACTTAGACATGTGCAACCAGGTTTGTCACACAATCTCTCACTCTGTGCTCAGGTAAGCGATTTGTCGTGGCTGTCTGGTACAGTTACGGTTCCTTTTCTCCTGGTGCCCAAAGCCACAAAGGGAAAGTTTCACATGGCCCCTCCAGCTTCTGTTGATCTGATCGGGAGCTACCCCCTCGGCACCTGTGTTAAGCCACACATCAAGGTGGACCTCGCTGCTACAATCCCAGCTGTAAGCCATCCCTTAAAGCCTCAATGTTGTTTTGATCCTGACTTGATTATAGTTGTAAAGTAAAAATCTTGATTTGAACAGTTCATTTTATTCTTTCCTGTTAGGATGTTTTGCACCCAAAAGATTTCTTAAACCAGAGGTATCCAAGGAAAAGGGCCCTCTATCTTGCAGGACTTGCCCAACACCTGAAATCCTCTTCTGATGTCGGGGAGTTGCGTTATTCCTGTCTCCATGGGAACAGACTCAAACCGGTCCTGCTGCTGAGTCCCCCTGGTAAATAATTTTAAATGAACTGCCTTCCACACAAAGATTTTAATGATATTTTTTATATTGTGCTGAATATATTATCTGAGATCAGATGTGTTTTGGTGACCTTTTGCTTTTGTTTGTTTTTTCAGGCAAAGACTCTTCTAGCTTCTCTATCTGTGTTCATGTCTGCCCGCCTCCTGGGTTCTTCAAGCCCAGTCGTTTCCACCCCCAGAGGAATAACATCAGGACAGAGTGGTATACTGGACTGCAGGCTTCCCACGATGGTAGAGATGCCATTTATTTAAATTAAATTATTTCTCATCTATTTCATCTAATAACCACATTTTCTCCCCCCCAATTATCAGTAATTTGACTAGTAGGTTCCAATCTGTCCATCCATTTTTGTGTCAGGTTTGGCAATGATACAATTTCAGGGCATTTTAACCCAAAATGGCTATACAAGAATGTTTTCTATGAGGGTCAGAATGATACTTTTCTGGTCAAATCCACTAGTACCACTGGCAGCATGTACTACTCACCATGCTTTCACTACTGTTGTGGCCAAAAATCTCCATATTGTTTTCATCCATAGGTGAAGTTTTGGGTCAGATGATTGAAACTTTGACATGGTTGGCTTCTCCAACAGGACAAAGATCCAAAGCATGTGTTAAAACCCATTTTGGAACTGATCATGCAGATTTACATGAAGCTTCTGGAATGAACTCTGTCTTTTTCATGTGAATAGTCAAAAATCTGTATTTTGCCAGAAACCTGATTCTGACAGTGAGCATGTAGTTTTCCTCAACTTCATTAAGATTTTTCTGATTATCAAATGTTTCTGATTTTATTTATGTTTCAGAGAACAGCGAACCTCCGACTCCACACTACAACGGCTCTATTTTGGGAGATTTATTGCCCAGGACTCACCTCCAGTTTCTGTCCACTATTGGCTCCCAGTGCTCGGCTTTTTCTGATGGGGTAGCATTGCTGAAAGTCTGGCTTCATCAAAGAGAGCTGGACCAGGTTGGCAGCTTGCACTGCATGGTTTACATGCTTTTCATATTGCTTATCTATTCAATACATCACTGCAGTATTTTTGTCAAAATGTCTTTTAGGGTACTGGTTGCTTCAATGGATTCCTCGCCTCAATGCTCTTGGCCTACCTGTTGATGAATCACCGGATCAGTAACACCATGACAGCCTATCAGCTGCTTCGAAACAGCTTGAATTTCCTAGGTAAAGTTAATAGCAGCCTAGACCTGCGATTTTGGTTTCTGAGGCTTCAATTCCACTGTGTGATTGTTGGGAATACTCAATTCTTCTTCACTGTTTAGCCTCCACTGACCTGACTGTGAGCGGGATAAGCCTAGCCAAGGATCCTGACTCCACAGCTGTGAGAGAACTAACTCAAATGTGAAACGGTTCACTTGTCCAGACTTTTCAAAATCTAATATTCTTCTTTTCTTCTTTCTTTTTTTCCTGCAGCCGTCTCTTGTTGAGTTCCACAACGCTTTCCAGGTTGTGTTTGTTGACCCGTCTGGACATCTTAACATGTGTGCAGACATGACCGCTTCCACCTATAAACAGGCAAGTACTTCTATTACCGAAAGCTGGTTAAGTTACAATGTTTGTACCCAGTGACGTTAACTGACCTGGCTTGACGTTTTTGGTGTCCAGCTGCAGCACGAGGCGTCTGTTTCAATGCAGTTCTGGGACGACCCAACAGTGGACGGCTTCCACTGCCTCCTCATGACTCCCAAGCCAATGATCAGGACGAGCGACTGTGTCTTCCAGTATGTTTGAGCTCTTCCAACACAATCCATCTATAGTGGCCTTCTTTTCCCCTATTTTGTTACATTACAACCACAACTACCATTAATTCAGCTGGGTTAAAATGAATTAATTTGTTGAAAATATGAACGAATTCAGAGTCCACCACCTAAACATTGTGTGTGAAGGCTCTGAATACAAATGTGTGCCACACTTCTAAGATTTTTAACCACTTATCCTTTTTCCACTACACAAGATCTGTGCTCTCTTACATTTTGGATAAAAAGTACATGAGAGGCTTGACCTCACTTGAGGTGAAGTGAAGCTATTCACTTCAGGATTTTATTTTTTTTTTAACTCGACTTAAGAAAAGAACTGTTCTATTAAACCCCCACTCAGGTTATGTGACTTGGTGAAGCTCCAGGCTAGCTGTAAGAAACAGAACCTGCTCAGTGAGTTAATGGACCACAGTGGGAATTATATCCAGACTGTGCTGCCGTTTCTTCTGGCGCTGCTCCAACAAGGACTCAACCAAAGGATTCGCCTCCTCACCCACTCCCTGTCTCCTGACCCAGAGGTTGGACAATTCTCTAAACCTAGTCGAGTAAAATATAGGCTGTCATATGAGCTTAGTTTTTTTTTTCTGTCTTTTCTTAAAGTGGTCTGTGGAGAGAGAAACACCAAAGTACAAGGTTCAGCCTCCCCTTTCATTTGGTTTGCTCTTGAATCCAGAGCTAGCAGCTTCTGTCCTGGAAAAAGGGCCACCTGCAGACAGCCCCAAGGTAATTATGGAAGTAATTATTTATTCCTTACTGAGGCTAGAGAGTTATGGTCATTTTGTCACCACGAAGGAAAGTTTAGATGTTGCAACACTAATATTTAAAAAACATGTTTTTCTGTGTTTGAGTTATGTTAATAAAATCTTGAATTTTAAACGGTTAATATTTCAGATTACATAAAAACCTTATAATAAACATTATTTTACTAAGTCAATGCTAAGACTTTTTTTTTTTGAAGAGGAATTTGTGTAATTACTTTAGGCGTTTCATTTTAAATGAAATCTGATGTTTTAACTTTAAAAAGAAGAGACCGGTGTGCCATCTCTCCCCCAGGCGGCTGAGTTTCGTCAGCTGTGGGGTTCTCGCTCTGAGCTGCGTCGCTTCCAGGATGGCGCCATCACCGAGGCGGTGCTGTGGGACGGAAAGAGCGCCTACCAAAAGAGGCTGGTCCCCAAACAGATCATCACACACTTACTGCAGCTGTATGTATGCCACTTTTTGATAGTAACCACTAGCAGAAATGTGGTTCTTTAGTTTGGTTCACACATTTCTTCCTGTTAATAAGGCCAAAATAATTCATACTTCTAGCAGATTTATATTTATTTTACTATGTTTCTTATGACTGGAAGGAATATTTAATATTTTGGAGTAGCCCGGCCAGAGTCCTGAATCTGTGGAGGAAATTAAAAGATTAGGGTGATGGCAAGGAGGTCTTCGAACCTCTAAGACTAGGAGCTGATAATCAGTGTTAACAGAAATCCCAGTTGAAATGTGCATAAAACTGGTCAGCAATTATAGGAAGGACCTGGTCATTATATTGCCAATAAAGTTTTTTTTTTTTTCTTTAATTGAGAATGGTATACATTTTTAATTAAAATTTTCACATAGTTTTCCAGGCTTTTGAGACATACATGTCTCTTTTCCTTTCAGAAACATACTTCTTGGCTGAAAAAATTTAAATCTAAATCTGCCAGGTGTAGGAATAACTTTCAGCTGAACTATGTTACAATTCTAGAAATAGGTAATGTATTTTTTTCTGTGGTTTTTATCCCAATTTATAGTCTGCAATCTTATCCACTTTGTAACCAGATTCAGTTTTCTTTCGATTGAAAGGTTGTACACCACAATGAGTTTTCTTTCAAAAAGTAAAATCCCCAGAATGATAGAAGTTTCACAGCTAGGCAAACAGGGTCCCCCATTTTTATTGATTATTATAAACTCAACCCGAAAATGTGCACAGACATGACATACAGAACTACATTAATGGATGACAATAATCTACATTTCCAGTGGAGGACAACATGAAGATTGTTGCTGTTTTCTTAGCCAAATGTCTGTTTTAAATGAAATTGCATCACATTAGGCCCTCGTTTCTATCCGATTGCTACCTGTAAAAACACAGGACTGTTTCAATGCTTTTGCATAAATGACAGCTTGGTGCAAACTCAAGAGGTTTTCTTTCTAAAGGTTTTTTGCAGTAGATGGTGTAGAAGGATGCAGATAAAATTACAACAAACTTAAGGATTGTTTCTATGGTAAATGGTTAATCTTGGCTAATATTGGTTTATATGCAAATTATATAATTCTTTTATTTGTTAGCCATCGGCTTTCCACAACTCTGAGAATTAACTTGTCTACAACCTCGCTGTGATATGTCGTAAATCTAATGCCGGTAAGGGAATAATTACTGGTAGCTTCACAAAACCTCACAAAAAATAAAATTGGCTTTTTGATCAGATCATTCATGTTCGCTCACAGATTCCAGTTCATGTATTTTTAGTGAAAATATGTTTACGTTAAAGGTAAAACAAAAATAGGTTTGCAGAATTACTAAACAGCTGACTTCATATGTTGTTCATCTTGTCATCATTTAACCAGCTGATTCTTTTTGCAGTGGAAAAACAAAATTCCACCCAGTTAATTTTTAGCTTCATCCAATGACTTCAGACAGGGAGAAACCAGAGAAATGTTCATGTGGAAATACTTAAAATACAACATTATAGTCAAACCAATGAATTATATATACTGTTTTCACCTTGCAGTGACTTCTATGAGAAAGTTGAGATTTTAATTTGCCTCTCTTTAAAAAAAAAATCCTGCTGCTTTATTAACTGTACTCATGTTGTCTTGCTGAAACAGATTCAGCTGCAGACTTTGATCTTTCTTTAACAGCTCTTGCACTTTATTTTTAAACACAATCACATTGAATTTTTAGCAGCCGAAACTTTTCTTCTGAACATGAATTTATTTAATAGATAAGGAAAAACAAATTTTTGTTTTTGACCATCCATCCATTTTCTTACACCCTTACCCCATTGCTGCAAGGCAACAGTGCAGCCTGTTTTTGACTATTGGAAAAAAATATTCTAAACCCAGACTATGAGCACAGATGTAACATTTTCATAAAAATTGCAACTTAAATGAATTGTCATAGTTTGCATGCAGCAACTAATTTAATACTTTCCTTACATCTCTGCTTTTTGCTTCTAAAATTTTGCAACAGGCATTCAATGCATCCCTGCCTCGCTATATTGATGCATTTCTGTTCAGAAAGACCATCATGTTTACATGCTCTGGGTTAAGCCTTGTTCGCATCGCTGCAAAGTTCTGCCCCGCATCTGATAACAAAGATGGCAGCGACACGCCCGGTATGCACAGATACTCTCTCGCCAGACTTGCCAGTTTTGGGAACCTCGGTCCATTCAGCCTCCACCAGTCGAGAGGGTTTATGTCAAGTGAGGGAGCGATGTCTCTCAGGTAGTAATCTACCTGAGCTTCAGAGTCCGTGGCATAAGACGAGCTGTAGTTGTCTCCTAGAAGCAACATCATAGTGTTTTTGGTGTCGCTTGGTGGTTTTCTGACTGTGGCCATCTGGCTGACGTCAGGTGTCACCTCAGTCTCCAGTTGTTCATCTTTGGGGCTAGCTGCGCTGGCATCCAGCTTCGAGACGAGCTCATGCAGCTTCACCTTGGCAGCCAGCCTCCCTGCTGGCATCAGGAAATTGAGGTGCTTGTGGCGAGGATCCAGCATGGAGGCGATCAGAGCTGGGTTGGAAGCCAAATCACTGGAGTCCACCTGCAAATAGTAAACTCACTTTAATAATTGTGCAAAGAATTTTTGTACTTTAATGGAGATTTAAACACAGAATACCTCCATGTGATCTCTTAGAGATTTCTGCACTGCGAGTTTGAAACTCGAGACTTGATCAACGTCGTTTTCTTTTGGAACGAGATGAGTCTGGATGAGGCTAAACGTTATCGGGTAGATGTTTGAGATGGACACCTCTGTCTCAGCAGATATGACTGTCGTTGCCCATTTCAAAGTCGCCAGGACGGGTGTGAAGTTCTCTATTACTTGCCAGCAGTCGTCTCCAATCTCCAGGGTCTGGGCCTCATGCTTGCTGGTGACTGTGCGGTCTGAGAGGACGGCTTTAATCGCCCATCGTTGCTCCAGCAAGCACTGGAACATGTCGCAGACGGTGTCCCACCTGGCTCTGTTGGACCTAATGAGCTTGTGCTGCGGTAGGCACATCTGCGCTTGCTTCTCCTTCAGGGCTTCGGCCGCCACTGAGCTGTGGCTGAAGTGTCGGACCAGTCTCCCTGCGGCGGAGATGATCTGGAGAACGTCCTCGCTCAGCCCATCAGAGACGGCGAGCTGCAGCGTTGTGGCGAAGCAAGAGACGTAATTCCAGGTCACCTGGGCAACGCCCTGGGTTAATTGGATGTTTTCTTTGTTGTTATGCACACATGCAGGAACTTTTCCTGCAATCATCCAGGCCTGTGTTGTACTGAACAGCTTCTCTGCGACACACTCTGAGGTGAGCTGGCCTCCTGAGGGCAGCTTGTGTGTATGGAGCACAGCTGACTTTCCCTGCCAGTCCTCTGTTATGAATGAACAGGACACTGTGATGTACTTCTGAGATGGCATGGCTGTCCAAAAATCAGCAGTGAGAGCCACTTTCTCCACTGCAGCCAGCTGCATCCTGAGGTCTGCTGCCTTCTCATGATAATGGCATTCAATGCTGCGCGTGATCTCATCAGCAGAGGGCACATTATAGCTTTGCACAATATCCGCCAGCAGCTCCCTGAAGCCGTCCCCGTCCACCACGCTGATGGGAAACATGTCCTTCTCTATCATGTTCGTGACGAGTTTAGTTATCTGTGCCTGCGTAGGCATGGCCACGCTGTTGTTCTGCGGGTTCTCTGTGTGCTTGTTTTTAATGTGGTACATCATGCTGGTGGTGCTGCTCATGTACTTCAGCTTAGTGTCGCATAGTTTGCAGTGGACCTCCTCGTCCACTCTGACGAAAACGTCCCACACGGAGCTCCGCTTGCTTCTCCTCCTCTCCGAGGGCTCCCGCTCCGGGCTGAATGCGCCCTCCTCCTCTGTGTCCGGAGCCCTCCAGCCCGGCGGCGTCTCGCTCCAAGAGCCCCTGGCTGCGGACCGCAACGGAATGGACACGTGGTGCTTCGCGGCCATGTGGGATATCATGGTGCTGGTGGCTCCGCCGCAGTACTTGAGTTCGGTGTCACATTTCTTGCAGCGGACGAAGTTCGCGCCCACTTGTTCAAAATAGCTCCACGCGGAGCTCCGTCTCCTCGCCGTGCGCTTCATCCTTTTTTAAAAATCAGGATTTAAAAGTCGAACTCGCCGTGGGAACGCCCCCTCTTGCTGCTTCAGACGGCTCTGGCAAACAAAGGAGTAAAAAACATCCAAAGCCTTTTTTTAGCAAATCTCCTGTGCACGGGTTGTATTTTAAAAATGAACAACAAAGCCTTTTTGTGTTTCTATCAGACACGCAGGCATCCCAGAGTCCTGTGTGCGTTTTGTCGGGACCATGGCAGATGACGTCATCACAACAGGAAATGAGGTAAATATTTGAGATTGAACCTTATTTTTCATCACAAAAGCTGCGAAGCCCTAGCTTAACTCGATTTTTTTAAAATTATTATTCAAGTGAAATGTGTTCATAGCGGACATTTTACAGTGCTAATCAAATCTTTTTATCAAAATGGCACTAAATGACTAAGATGACATTAAACAGCATAGATATCATTAATACCAATAATGTCCTATTATTTTTGGAGAAGTATGAAGAATCATCCCTTTTTGTTTTAAATGATAGATAATATAATGTTTTAATTTTGTTTTAAGGTCAGATTTTTGTTGTTGTTGTCTTAGTGTAAGAACTTCCTACTGGCCAACACCAACCTATGACATGTAGCATTTGCTGCCAATGCATCTTAGTTCAATTTGATTTTCTTGCTGCATATTATTCACAATAAAATATTTATGTGAATAGGCCAAAAAATAAAACCTTCTTGTTGGCTACTTGCATTTAGATTCGTCCAGCTGGAAATCCAGCATATATCTTAGTTCAAGAAAGTGATAAAGAGTCTTTAAAAGAAAAAAACAATGTAATACAATATTTGTGCTTGTATCTGCTTTATAGAACGATTTCAAGTGTTTGTGTTATTAGATTTATTCAGATCAGACTTTTTAAAGTCTGCTCACTGATATGCTTTTAGGTGCCTAGTACTGGAGAAGAGGAGAGTTTAGTCGTTGTGCAGTCATACGATGATCTGAGCAGGAAATTGTGGCAACTGGAAGGTCTGCCACTTTCTATTACTGCAGTCCAAGGAGCCCACCCTGCCCTTAGATACACACAGGTAATACTTGTCGTCTATATTAGCAAACATCTCTACTTTTTTAATGTTTAGATGAACTTTGCTTCCCCTGTAGTTCTAACTCTTGGGCTTTGCTTTCCAGGTTTTTCCTCCAGAGCCAGTGAGGCTGGACTATTCCTTCTTTGAGCGAGAAATGACTTGTAGGTTCTTGGTCCCAAAGGAAGGCAAACCTTGTCCACATTATCTCACCCCCATAACAGGTTGGTGCAGAGACATGCATCAGTTGTTGAAGAAGTTTTCTGTTGTCAATTACTTACAATGGCATGTGATGGTTGCGTAAATGTAACCCGGGCCTTAATTGTTGGTTATGACTCTTTTTTTTTTTTTTTTTTTTTTTCCAAAACATAGGCATAACTTGATTTCTTCTAATTAAACATGAGTTTTACCTTAGATAAAATTCTCCCCAAAATGCACAGTTCCTTAAAGTATGCTTGTTCCTCAACGTTTTCTCTTTAATGTATTTTATTGGGATTTTATGTGATAGGTTAACACAAAATATAATTTGTGTGTTAAGTTTTGGCTTGAAAAGGATTTTAGTGGTTTTCACACTTACTAATTATTTTTTTCTTTAATAAAAGTCTGATATAGTAGCTTATCTTTGTACTCAGGTCCTCATCTGTTATACCCAAATGAAAGGTAGTGTAACCCATCACCTTCAAAAGTCATCTAATGGGTAGATGATCTATCTGTGTGAAATTTTTAATCTCAGAATAAATGAGCACATAAATCAGAGAACCACACAACAGGGCTATGATGGAGTAGTACACCCTGTATTGCGACCCCAAGTGGCTAGAAGTTGTAATTGCAATCAAAGGTGGTTTATTAACTCAGGAGAACTGAGTATAAATACACTACACTGTTTTGATTTTTAATTGTAAAAACATATTTGTAACCAAGCATTGTTTTGCTATGTACTATTTTGTGTTGAACTCATAAAACTCAAGTAAAACACACCAAAGTTTGGGGAGAATGTAAAAAAATAAAATAAAATAAATAAAATGTAAGGGATGTGTATACTTGAATACTCCTTGCATTTTTGTAATCCCATATGCTCCTGTTTTTTGTTCTTGCAGTTATTTGTCACATGGAGGGGAGTGGCAAATGGCCTCATGACCGAACTGCAATCCACCACATTCGAGCTGCTTTCCACATCAGCCTGGCAGAGATGCTTAAGAAGCACCACGACTATACCTGCTCGCCCTGTCCCACTCACGTAGATGTGTGGAAGGTATATACTGCTGTCATTTTAAAGTTCTATTGAAGTTTTGCTATTTGGAGTTATGTAGATTTTGCTTGCAAAGTCATTATATCTGATCAAAATTGCTGGCTGGATATCATAATCTGTCTAATATGCTGTTTAATAAGTGGCGTAATTTTGTTTTTAAGCATTTTTAAAATATTTTTGCTTTTAGGATGGTTTGGTGTTCCGGATCCAGGTGGCGTACCACCGTGAGCCTCAGGTGCTGAGGGAGAGTGTGAACGCTGAAGGCCTGCTGGTTGTCAGGGACAATGAGGAGGCTCAGGTTCTGGAGATGGCCACTATTCACAAGCCTCTCCTTACAAGCACATTGCATGGGTACGTTTGTTGAGCTTGCATTAGAAACTCGAGTTTAGAGATTTATTATTATTTTTTAAATGTCTTTTGAATTGGTTGTGTGGTAGTTGTAGGTCATTTCTCTTTCCACTTTCTTCACTATTGTCCTACATGCTCACGTGTGTCTGCTTTTCATCTCTTTTGTTGTTGTTGTTTGAAGTCTCCAGCAGCAGCAGCCATGTTTTGGAGCCGTGTGTCGCCTGGCTAAGCGCTGGCTCGCAGCTCAGCTCTTCAGTGACGACATCACAGAGGACACGGCGGATCTGCTGGTGGCATCGCTTTTCCTGCAGCCTGCCCCCTTTAGTCCTCCAGGGTAAATGCTAAAACAACTTTTTAATCATCGGTCTAACTCTTGGAGAGCATGTTTCTCAGCAGTTGGCCTGCTTTGTTTAGTAGGTCATGTGAATGAATTTCTCCCTCTTCCTCAGCTCTCCGCAGGCGGGTTTCCTCCGGTTCCTACGTTTGCTCTCCGCCTTTGATTGGAGGAACAACCCGCTGGTAGTCAACCTCAACAAGCAGCTCACAGGCAGGTTCCCTCTCTTCCCCCGGTTTCTCAACTGCAAAACAAACCCCTGCCGACCTTTTTCTGTTTACACTCCTGGCATGCTTTCACATCCTGCCTACATGAGCCGATGTTTCTATGTCAAGTTGAATTGTTGTTCACCTCTCTGTCACGTGCAGCCGCAGAGTACACAGAGATCAAGAATGACTTCATGGCCTCCAGAGAGTCTCTGCCCGTCATGTTTATAGCAACGCCTAAAGACAAAAAGATGTCTTTGTGGACCAGACGGGCACCCAGCGTGCAGGTCAGCTAAAACATTACTGCAACAGCTCATTTTATAGCTTTTATGAAAAGAAATGAGTCAGGCCAGACTGGATACTTACAATGCATGTAAATATTTTGGTTATTTTCACATTTTTTACAGTGTACAACTTTTTCATTAGACTTTTTTAAATATGCTGAGAATTATAAACAGCGGTGGAGAAAGGAGTTGCATGTCCTGGGAAGTGAGCAGTCACATAGTTTTCCAATCCTGGATCCTTTTCTTAAAGCACACTGTTCTCCTGGATCACACTGAAAATAAAACAACACAAGTTAGAATAGAATAGAATAGAATATACTTTATTGATCCTCAAGGGGAAACATGAATCATTAGTAAATGCTTTTTAATGAATCATTAGTAAATGCTTTTTTAATGCTGATTTGTTGCATTTCTTACTGCTGGCAGATAGCTGTGTTTTTTTCTTAGAGCTGGGAATTGATTGTGTTGAAGTCTTTCCAAAACTTGATGCAAGTCATTGATCTGCAAAACCAGAATATAATTATTTAAATGAGAGTAAGACTACTCCCCTCTTCCTAATGGCACGAACCTATGCCAACATAACAAGTGCCAAATAAAGGTGATAGCAAAACTTGTAGCTCACCAGCTGCCTTTCATTGCCGTCCTCTGTCGTAGTGAAGTAAGTTAAATATTTTGTTTTGTACTCCTGTGCTTGAGTCTGAGCGAAGAGTCCAGTGGCACAAAGTTGCAAATAAAAGAAAAGCGTCCAGCAGCCTCCCATAGTGACCCAGATAGGTTTCCTGTGCTCTCCAACCTTGACCCTCCAACAAATGCAGTCTCAATAAGTGAGCTTCTCTTTTATACCGCTGGCAAAAAGCAGGATCTTAGAGCTGTGACGTGTTTACAGTGACCTCATTGTGTGGAATTGGTATGGTCTCCTCATCTAGTCTCAAAAAGAGGTTTGCAGAATATCCCTTTAGTATTGTATAACAATGATCATTTTAGATAGACTGCTTAGCTGTCTCCGTGGTACTGCAGTTTTATTTACATGTTTATTATATATTTGAAATGTTTATTTCTATTAATTATCTTATGTTTGGCAACTATTGAAAATCAATCATTAATTCTCTCTGAAAATATGAATATTACATAAAACATATTAAACAGACATTTTTCATACTGAAATGTTGCGACACATGTACTTATAGTGAAAACTGTTGATTTGACAGTAATTCAGTAAATGGTCATGGATACCTTCCACAGGCAGGATAAGACACAAAAGGTCAGTGCTAAAGAAGATTCTAGCTTGGTATTCAAACGCAGGACCGTCTTGCTGTAAGACAACCCACATTGCCACCCTGCATAGTGCTTTGTCCAAGCATATTAATGGAATGTTGAGTGGAGAGAAAAAGTGTGGTTGAAGCAATCCTTGAGAGGATTGCTAAAGAAACACCACTGGAGTCTGTAGTTTAAGAATCCCTTCACACAGACAAATCCAGGACATTCTGTAGGAAGCCATCTTATCTGCTGGCTTTCCACTGATTGATCCAAGTCCAAAGTCGTGGCACTTCATGCGTACTTCTGCTGATGAGCTTTATATAGATGCTGACTTAATTTTCCAGCAAGACTTGGCACATGTTCACAATGACAAAAGTATGAGTATTGAGCTTAATGTCTTCTTGGCAACTAAGTAGGACTCTCAAGAAGAAGATGATTCATCAAACCAAACCAAACAAACAAGCTGAATGTTTCCATTCCACCTCAGCGGATCTGGACAGGCTTATCACCTGCATGCCACGCTGCTTTAGATCTGGAATACAAGCCCCAACCAGTTCCTGAGTGGACACTATGCACACAACATTGATGCAATGAAATTTCTGTTTTCCTTATAGTTTAGTTTCACTTTTTAAATTGATTTTCTGAAAGTTGTCTTTAATGATGTTCCAATGTATTGATGTACACATGTACAATATTTACAGTTCTCTGATACAAAATATATGAAATGGAGTTTAGTTTTAGACAAACACTCAAGGAAGTTGAGCACATCACAATTTTTCATCCTCGTAAAAGTATTTCAATTTAAATTTTGATATTGAACTCCATTTTTGTGATAGAATCATTTATATACATTAAAGTCACAAATGTGGATAGGATATGCTGCAATAGGTATGCTTGAAGTGCTGGTCCAAGCCTGTGACTGTAGGTTTACATCTTTGTTAGTAGTAGAGAGCATATGCTGAAGAGTTTCTCTAAAGTAAAGCAGCTTCTAAACAAAAAAAATGAGATTCTAAGTCTATTTATTAAAAGCCACGCTGTTGCAGATTTACAAAATAAAAACAGACCGAGCAGCCTGTTTACTACCAAACTGATTCACACATACCCATGTGACTTCATTCAAAATTAGCAAAACTCTGATGCCCAGATGTTTCTGCAGTTTTTCCAAGATACCACTAGGGGGAGCCCATGAACGAATTATTCAGTAATCCAGAAATGTTTGCTTTTCAAGATCACAACATTTAAATGTTTCATTAGTTTTAAACATAGCATAGATATCAGAACCTAAAATATTCACTTAGACAGAATTTCTGTCTTCAAAGCTAATTGATTTTTTAATATTGCTTTGTAGTGCTTTAAAAAGTATTATTTTTGAGGGAGAATTGTTCTGCTTAGATCATTGTATAATATATTTTTTTTTCAAAATGTATACATTTGTTTGATTAAAGGGGCATTTTGCATTTATAAATTGTCACTCAGTCTAGAACAGCAGTAAAGTAGAATGTGATGAATTTTTTTGCTTGTGTTTCTTTTTAGTGTCCAATTATCTGTATCATTCTGTGTGAGGTGTGCATAGTTGTCAATTTGAGTGCTAATAATATCTTACGGAAACTGATAAAAGATGCATTTCAGTAGAAGTTCTTTTACGTCTAGAACGTCTTTGTTTCATGTGACTTCAGATGCTTCAGCGTGTGATGACTGTGGCTGCTGAAAGCCTGAAAGTACTGGAACATCAGCTAATGGATGGCAGCCAGATCCAAGATGTCAGGGTGGGTCCTTGGATTTAATCACAAACACACTCCTCTTAGATGGTTATTAAAACGGATGAGTTCTGACTAGAGACGCACATCCTCTTAATGCTATTTTTCATTTCTTTTGTTCTCCCTTGTGCTTTAGGTTATAATGCGTCCTCCACTTGATGCCTATGATGTCTTAATTCACCTGAACCCGAAGCAGGTTCCTCTGCTCAGACATGCTGTGGATCCTCCAGCTGTCACGTTCAGCAGGGGGGTGATGACTAACGTTGTAGATCAGGCTGGAGGAGCGTTCCCTGTCGTCGACTATAACCCTGTGTCTCTCTACCTGACGGAGCTCAGAGTGAGTCCTAAACTGCCCTGCAGACATATTTATTCCCTTTTGACTTTGATGTTTTCCCAGAGATATTACGGGATTGATCAAAACAAAATAATGGAAGTAAAAGGTGCTTTTGTAGAAACACACCGACTTTCTTCCTCTTTCTCCTCAATAGAAAGTGGAGTTTTTGATTAAAAGTTGTCCCATCTGTAGACTTTCCCACCTGAGCTGTGGATGTCTGCAGCTCCTACAGAGTCATCATGAGCCTCTTGCCTGTTTAGAACAGCTGTGTTTATACTGAGATTAAATTACACACGTCAACTTGACTTACTCTAATTAGGTACCTTCTGAAGGCATTTAGTTTCACTAGAGCATATCTTAGGGGATCCAAGTAGAGCGATCAAAAACACACCACACTTAAAATTTGTGTTTATTCAAAGCAATTAAATGTAACAGATTCCATCAAGGACACAAAGATTAAATTATTTGTCTTCTACCACATAAAATCCGAATCAATTATTTTTTAGTTACATTTTGTCAAAATTTGAAAAGTCCACTGGGTATGAATGCTTTTTGCAGTTGTTTCCAGAAACCCGAGGGTGATTTTTCAGTAATGCTTCAGTCTGCATGCATTACACCTTTCCTCGTGTTAAAAAGAAAAGTTTTTGAATTTAGTGTTTTAGTTTTGTGGAAAATATGACCACATTCCTTCATCTATTCCCTTTTGTTTTACAGGAGGCATTTGGAGACCTGGCCCTCTTCTTCTGTGATCCATATGGTGGAACAGTGATCTCAGTCTTATGGAAACCGAAAGCTTTTGTCCCTGCACCTTTTAAAGTAAGAACCCTGCCCATAATATCTACCATTAATAAGCAACATTGTTTTCAACTGTTGGAAACGCTTTTTGCAGTCATCTTTGTGTTAAAATTTGTATCATTTCTAACTACCTGATGTTTTGACATTTCCTCTCAGACGTCGCATATGGCTGCCCGCAGCGTGGAGGTGACAGGCGACGAGGTAAAAACCATCCCCAATGTTGAAGCAATCCTGGAAGACTTTCGTGTGATGGGAAAGGGCTTGGTGAAATCAGTGGAAGCAAGAACTGAGAAATGGATGTTTTAGACTGATGCGCCACTTTTTCTTTGTTTCCTTTTGAATATCTTTTTTAAACATGACATTTCGTGAGATGCTTGATTCCTAATAAGATTTAGAGCAATCCCAGCAACACGAGTGAACTTTGTCTCCTTAGCAGCCGATGTAGTAATTCTGTTTCTCGGAAAGACAACCTACATGTTTGTTTTTGTAAGGCTGTTTCATGTTTTAATAAATGTATGTCAACCTTTTGGCTTTAAATGAAATTCTTGTCACCATTTCAAACATTGGCTTTTCTTTCAGACTCAAGTTGAGGGATTGATTGGGGCATCCTAGCAGCTTTGTTTGTGTGGTGTTTTTAGGGTAATATGCAGGAAAGTTTCTCCTCCAAACCTGATGTTGACATTGACATGCAGGCTTTTTCTTCCAGGGCGAAGTCTTGTGCAAGAAGTGCCCAGACCAATGCAGTTTCATTACCCAATGTTTATGTGGAAAAACTGAATGTGCTAATTCCACCTACATTCCTAATGCTCTTTATAAGTAGAACTTGAACACCTCTTCTGATCACTCCTTTGATTCATCTGAGCCGAGTTCTTTACCCTTCCAGATTGTGACCTTAACGAGGCTCAGTGCAATACTGAGAAGCTTAGAAATGCATCTGTACATGTTTTGCACCAGTGTGATTGTGAAGATCTTCAGAGAGCTCATTGTTTTTACCCATCATGCTGCATTTCTGGTGCAGTTCCTTGGTAATTATTGACCAAAAGCTGATGGGCAGCAGATTTTACTTTATCTTTTTAGAATACTGACCAATTTCCACCTTCTGGAGATTTTTGTACATTCTTTGCTTAAAGTGTTCGACATCTGTTCTCTGTCATTCCACTTTATTAATCACATAAAGTGGAATGACAGAAGTCAGTTCTTGTGTGGATCTCTTTGAGTAGATCACTTATTACATACATGTGGCGCTAACTTCATGTCGATAGGCCCGTCAAACGCACTTTCAGAGACAAACCTTGACAGTTTCAGACCTTATCTCATGTTTGAATTTTAGCTTTTTATTGTTTGATATACCAAGCAATGATAAAAGCCAATCCAGAGAAGTGTGGCCAGTTTTGATCTTTATCCAGCTTATTTGGAGCGTTTCTCATTGTGAGACTATGGAATCATTATAGATCAAAAATCTAATTTATAAACACTGCAATTTTGTTATTATTTTGATTCAGTTAACTGTAGAAAAACCATGTAGTAAGGCAGTAAACAGTTCCCACCCTGCTGATCTTCAGTCAACTGAGTTGTAAGTCTTGTCTGTTACACCCTTCACCACCGTGAAGGGTGTAATTTTCTAACTGAAACTGGATTGTTTTTTTTGTTTTTTTCCCCTTTTGTTTGGTGATGTATTATGTTGAGGATTGT
This sequence comes from Brachyrhaphis roseni, assembly GCA_903066815.1. NCBI lineage: Eukaryota > Metazoa > Chordata > Actinopteri > Cyprinodontiformes > Poeciliidae > Brachyrhaphis > Brachyrhaphis roseni. The sequence continues at coordinate 41,983 of CAEFZY010069921.1, forward strand.
TTTAGATACACTTTGTTTCAAACAGAAACTGTAGTCAAAGAACTGTCAAGCAGAGACATGACTTTTCTGTGCAGATGGCGGTTTTAGACGTCTGTTGCTGTATGGGATTCGTGGAAAGGGCTGCTCCCTCTGCTTGCTTTCTCGGAAAAATATCAAGGGAGATAACAGCCACAGCCCGCAAGGTACAACTATTAGCTTTAATCTTTAAGCACAGGACGGCTTTAATAGCCTTATGAATGAAACTTCGAAAGATCTATTTTGACTTAATACTGATTTAGTTTGACAAGCATTTCCAAGAAATTACTCTAAATGTGGCTGAGGATCGTGCAATCATCCATCCTACAAAATCATGCTGACTTGTAAATAATAAGGCTGGGTTTCTCTTGGGGGAACGTGTGCCATGTTTATGTTTTTTATATTTTATTAAAAAGTAAATAAGTGTATCACAAAGACTGAAAGCCTAAGTAAAGTTTTAACAGGACACATGATTTAGCCAAAGGAGGTGTGTGTAAGGGGGGGATTCAAAGGAAATACTAAACTAAACCCTTTATTGGGATTTCCAATAAAGGTGGGTTTTGAGAGGGGACCTAAGGAGGGTCTCTGCTTAAATGGGCTTCATTATCTCAAACCCTGAGGGTTCAGACTTCACACTCTCAGCCCTTTAGCTGACCTCTGACGAATAGATCAAACTCCTGGATGCAGTTTGCAAAGTATGTTCATGTGCAGCATTATGGAGTCAGAGCTCAGAAGGGCCACGGAGAGCCTTACTTTGGAGTGAGGCGGTCTGTGGAAAATTGATTCTGAGACACTGTTGGAACCAGAGTGAACAGACTAAAATAAAAGCAACATCTCCTGGCTCCTTGGCTAAAAAAAAAAAAAAAGAAAGAAAGAAAAACACTCTACCTTGAGCTCCGCACCATCTGGACCTGATCAACATGTCTTTGGTTCTGACAGGTAAAAATGCTGCTGCAGTTTTTTCGAGAACGGTCAGATGAAAGCTTGTCAACTTTTTGAACTGAACTTGTTTTGCTGTTATTTGAAGGGAGAGACGTCACCTTTACAGAACAATCCCGTTCTAGTATTTGAAGCCTGGAAACAGAAGGAGTCGAAACTAAGGTAAAGTTTGTCTCATAAGTTGCACATACTGTATGTAATATGTGCATATGCTGATATACCACCACAAAAGTCAGCAGAGCTGCAAAGCAGCATGGAAAAGATGTGCTGTTTTTGTTTTCCTATTGCATTTTTATAAATTCTCTGCATTTTAGGTTATTTCATTGACTATTGTGGGCTTTTCTCTCAGTAACACAAAAACACAAACTTTTTTTGTCTGTGTGTGTATTGCTCAACTAATCAGAGCACCGTCTCCCATTTGTTTGGTTTGACATGACTGGCGGCAAAGATTAGGAGTAAAATGGAGAGGTTTCATCTGGATATCGATTTGTTACTGATGCATTAAAAGTTCCTAACAGAGACAAATCATGCATTATTCCTGACTTTGTATTTTTTGTTTGTTTTTGTGTTTGTTTGTTTTTTCCAACTTTGATTTCCAACAGAATTTTTGTCCTATGAGGATCTTGGCAACTCATCCAGGGTAACTGTAAACCTCTCAGCTTCACTGACCATTATTCTCCTTGCTTAGGTTGCCGGCCTGAGTGTGCGGCTGTATTATGGCATACTTTTTCATTTTCAGATGATGAAGTTACTGCAAATGCCCAATCTAGGGATATTGTTTAATAGCAAGACACAGGTCTAAACTTTTCCACAGTGTCCTGTGTTCCTTGGTCTTCATCATGCTATTTGTTGACTAAATGTTTTGTAACAAACCTTTGGTAGCTTCACATAGCAGCATTATTATTACTAAGGTTACAGTCGTATTTCCAGTCCAACCTTCCTTATTGTGGCATCTTTTCACATGCCGCAATGAGAGTTTGAAGCTCTTTACAATACTCAAGAATTACCCAGACATATGTTATAAGTCTGTTTTTAATAGTCTCGAAAGAGATTCCTCCCCGAGGAGAAAATGCAACGGTGATCTAGACGATTCACACACATTCACATAATCCAGAACATTCCTCTACAGGAGGAGGACTCTGGAATGTACCACATGTAAACACGTACCACATTTCTTCTTAAACTTTGAACATTGATCATATTAGGAGAATTTATTCTGCTGAGTGTTAAACAGGTGTAAGAATTGTTGTGTCTCACACAAACAGTGCTCATGTTATCCTGTTATTATTTTAACAGGAAAATAATGTGTATATATATATATAATTATTTTCTTGGGCAAAGGTCTTAGTAGTGTGGTGTTTGGTTTCTGAAATTGCCTGTTGTAGCAGCTGGTGAGACAAAATGCTGGTGGGTCACTTCTTAGTATCTCCTGGACGCTTCCTGCAGCGGTGCACTACAGTAGGGTCTGCCAGCTTGAAGCAAGAGGTTTTTCATTGTCCTAGAATGTGGGAGCAATCTACAGACGAGGGCTTGATTCACCACTCAGACTCAAATTTTGAAGATTAGAGCGAAGACTAAATAGGCTAAGTCTGTTTTGGAACATCACAGATTATAAGGTTCTGCGTTTGCTTTTGCGCCCCATCCAGCGGAAAACTCCAGCAGGCACAAGCACAATTTGCTACTAGGATGAGAATCAGCAAGTCCAAGCCTGAGGCTTTTGTCCCTTATAAGGTGATTTGGTAACTCCCAAGTTAGAATAAATTATATACACCATCAAAAGATGTTTTTTGGCCCCCATTCCTGAAGAAATTGGTAGGAGAATGACTAGTTAAGTATAGAATAACTAAAGACCTGAACAACAATACTTGAAAAACAGGAGAGAGGAGTTGTTCACAGCATGCCTGGAAACACCTTCTGGTGTGAGAGTGGTCTTGTTATCTAGAAAGGGGATCAAATGACAGTCAATGTTCTGCTATGTAAAAGGTCATCTAAATGGGTTCCAATGTTTCATGAGGACACATTCTGGACGTTTCCCAAATGAAATGGGGCTCAAAATAGACCAAGGAAATGTCTTGCCTAGCTTCAAAGGGATGCAATATTAAAAAATACTTAAAGTCCTTACTCATTTTGTTGATGTGATTTATGGTCCAAACTAAAACTTTAAGTAATGACATTTATGTTTTACTGATATTAACTATCTGAATTTCACCAGTTTTTCACATCATTAGGTTCCAACTGACTATTCAATGTGCAAAAGCTTTTTTTTTTTCTTCAAAGTTGGGCATAGCAATTTTTTGTTTTGTTTTGGGGGGTTTTGTGTTTGTTTCTTTGTTTTACCAAACTTGGCAGTTTTTCTTCAAATAAGGAAATTTTTTAAAATATTATTTGACAGTACAAATTTGACCACGAAATTCTAGCCTAAACAAATGGATGCGGTGGCACGGAGATGCTTTACTGGAGTACAAGACATGGGCATATGTAATGTATTTTTATGGTTGTTGCGTGTCTCAGTTCTGAGAATTAGTTCAGTTGACGTTCCAATAACTGATGTGTGTTTGTATTCTTTCTTGCTAAGTCTAGATCTCAACGTCCAACCCCACTCCTTCCTGCCTGAACTTGCTTTTTCCAGGAACTGAGACTGTTCAATGTGGCTTCGGACTGTTCTCACACCTGCAATAAAAATGAAACAGATAAAGAAGATAAAGTATCTGTATCATTTTTGCTTAAATTCTTGACGTTCTTTATGAGAGGAATACATTTACAACTTGTTTGTTACTTAGGCTGTGACTTTATGCACAGTCTACTCTAGACTGACCTGTGTTTTGGAATTCAGCTTCATTTTTTGTGTGTTTGGTATTGTGGCAATCTGTCTGTCAGGGTCTTCCAGAGATTTATCTAAGATTTCAGTTGGACTGGCTCCACAGTTTAGAGGAAGAAAAAACAATCCTTTATGCACCACAGGTAGTGATTAGGTCATGACAGAAACCTTTCTTTGTGAGTTTTTTTTTTTTTCCCTGAACAGCAAGGCTTTTGTTTAATTCTCCTTTTTAGAGGACTAAATCAACTTCAGGTGACCCCTTCTTTAAGAATATTAGAAGAGTAAAATCTATTTTAAATGCATGTTGCTGGCGCAGATCTGCATTCAGGTTCAACAGAGGAATGTCTTTGTTTTGAGTGAAGGCATTACATTTTTATCTTTTAACCATCGAGTCTCCCATCCCTCATCCCCCAAATATGAATTCATGAGCATTTTGATTTTTTTTGTCATATTACAATCACATATTTTAATGGAAATGTGGCCAACACAAAATTGCGAACATGAAAGTCAAGGATTCACGGTTTTCACATTTTCATAAAAATTAATATTTGAAAAGTGTGGTTTTCAAATGTTCTCAGCCCCTTTATTTAGGTGCCCCTAAATTGCCTTCATGATAGTAATTAGCATCCATTTTGTGAGTGATTTATCTCGGTTTTTACACCGGTTCTGGGAATGCTTCAGAGGTTTGTCAGAGAACATCAGTAAACAAACAACATCTGGAAGGCTGGGAAATCCAGCAGGCCAGGCAGGAAAAACCTCTTGATGTAGATTAAAGGGGCGGTATTATGTGTTTTCCAGGAAGATGGGCATTTTATATACCTACTGTGATGGATAGTGAGCTATTTAAAATAAATTGCCTGAATAATTTATTTTTGTAGACAATTTAAAGTAAATTATTCAAAGTAAATTTTCTAAATTAAGAATGTCGCAGATTGTTTATGGATGTTTGTCTGTTTTGATTAGCATTGTTGGTGGTTTATATTTTGTTTTGTTTAATGGTATTTACACTTTGTAATGTTTGGGGGGTTTTGTATGTACCTCATGGGCTGCCGTAGCTAATGAGAGAAGGCCCTATAAAAGCTGGTAGGATCATTGTACCAATGAATGGCTTGAACCGTCAAGATGTTTGGCGCAAAGAAATCAACACTTAGTGTTCCCCAGTAAAAGCAGCGAGGTACGTTTTGTTTTGTTGTTTGTATTGTAAGTTTATGTTTTGTATTCTAATATTTGTATTACAAAACTAAAACACAGTCACTGCGGTGACCGTAATGATTATGGTGGATCTTCATCAAAGAAAATAAAATGCTAAATTCACCCGTCGAGACTGGCTGAGTAATTCAAGTGCTGGGGAGCTGCTGTGCCTACAGTTGTTATAAAATCCTTGTATCAAACATTTGATGCCTTGTCTCTTTAAGAAGCTCCTACTCTTTCCGACATTGTGCCTTCAGCACATCATCACAACAATGCCTCTCATTGTGCCATTTACAGTTGTCCTCAGGCGCATTGCACTGAGAAATGTTTGTTATGATAAGCTCAGCAGACTTGCAGTTCCACTATCCATTACCCAATTGCTGCTGCCACTGGTGGAGCTGAGTGGGGGAGGCCCAACCCCATAGGGGTGCTCTGTGAGGAGACATGATATAAAGCTAAAAAAAAAAAAAAAAAAGGGTCAATTTTACCTGACCCCACCGCACCGCGCCAGCATTATGATAGGGTGATGTTGATGGAACAATAGATGGAACTAAACACAGGCCAATCTTGAAATACTATGGAGAGAGAAGAGTGCCAAATTACAATAACTAAATCTATATAAAAAATGAAAATGTCATTAATTTATTGAAACTGAAAATAAATACAGAAATAACTTAATAAATCTAGAATTATGTGTGATGTTTTATATATGATAGTTTTGTCAGACTTTAGGACTAGACATGTTGAAGCAGCTCTTAGTTTTTATGCATCAAAAATCTGGAATCATCTTCCTGCTCACTGTAGGAATGTGTCCACCCTGATCTCATTTAAAACAAGGTTATAAACCTTTTTATTTGTTGTTGTCTACTCTCAAACCTTTTTGAACCTGATTAATTTTAACCGTTGTATGCTTTGTCTTAATGTATGGTGTTTTTTAACTTCTTTGTGGCGTCTGTGGCTGAAAGATGCTATTTAAATAAATTTCCCTTGCCTTAGCTAGAGTTTGAACTGCTCTGTGACCTACTGTTTGCACTTGTTTGTTGTGAAATGAATGTTGTAACTACCGATTTTTCATATATAAGGCGCACCGCATTATAAGGCGCATAGAATAGACGCTACAGTAGAGGCTGAAGTTACGTTATGCATCCATTAGAAGGAGCTGAGCTAAAGGGAATGTCAACAAAACAGTCAGATAGGTCAGTCAAACTTTATTAATAGATTACAAACCAGCATTCTGACAACTCCGTAGTGTCACACGATAAAACATACGACAGAAATAAGGCATTACAATTGAAAATAGTAACACAAATAGCAGCTGCATCTAATTAACTAATTAACCGAGCTTAATAGCTTAATGCTAAACGGCTAACTTTTAGCTCTCAACAATACAAGTAAACAACACCAAAAGACCATAATATTCAACAGGACAAAGTACAAATGCAGCTCTTAGACATTTATAAAACCTAACTAAACCAACAACAGTATTACTTACATTCAATGGACGCACACAATAGAACAAAGTAATAAACGAAGTCTGCCTTGAGAGCCACACCACTCAATACTCAGATCCATGAACGAGATGTAGCAAATATGAACGGGAAGCCACCCAGTGGCTGAAATAAATTACTACATTTAAAACGCCTTAATAAAGCGGTCCATATATAAGGCGCACCGGATCATAAGGCACACTGTTGGCTTTTGAGAAAATTGAAGGCTTTTAGGTGCGCCTTATAGTGCGGAAAATACGGTAGTTGACTTTGATGGTATGGGTAGGAACCTTTTGGGCTTCTATAAATGTCCCAAGAGAACCGTTTGGTATTCTTGCAACTCTCACGGACACAAGACCTCTGTGGAATCTGTAACCTGCTACAGCATAGTAAAAGAAACATTTTGTATTATTTATTTTACTTATCACTGAAAGGTTTGAATTATCTTTGTCTCCATATGTGGTACTTTGTCTTGGTCTAAGACATGCATTTCTTACAAAATGCATGAAGCTGGTAGTTGCAATGCAACAAACAGTTTAGGCTGATCACTTTGTAATAACATTATATGGTTCCCAAAGGCTTAATTTTCCTAGATTGACAAAGGAAGAAGCAACAGGTTACTTTTTCGTTTGTAATCCTGATAAAATGTGCAGATGCTATAAACAACCAGATCGTGTATCATGTTAGCGAATAGTTTTACAGACACATCTGACTAAAAGTTATGGCCCCATCCCACAATAAATCCTCCATTACCTTTCAGCACCCATTAGGTCTTCCATGATGGAAAATAACAGGCACATTGGCACGCTCAGTAACAGTCGTACACATCTGGTAGACACATTGTTTACTGGATCATCCATAACAACCTCTAAAATGGAAGATTTTAAATATTACAAGAAAAGCACGAGATAGAGGCTTCGTTGTTCCAACAACTCCTTATCTTGGAGGCAAGGTGGTAGAAGTCTCTTTGGGAAGTTGAGCACCATTTCTTTCCTTGTTACCCTATCTATTTTTTTTTTTCTGGTGAGCCAAGCTATTCCAGGAAAAGGTACCTACAAACATGTGGCTCAAATATGCAACTCTTGCTTTAATTTTGACATCATTCTAGAAGCCGAAAAAGATAGAATCACGAAGTAAAACCATGTGGACAAGTCAGAGTCAGAACCTAAATGTACCTTTAACACTTTGAGGGCAAAATGTTAATGGTACACTTTGACCTTTAACACTTAAAGGTGTTAAAGGTGAGAGTTAAAGGTGTCACCTTTAAGTGCATTTTTACCTTTAAGAAAATGCACTTATCTTGAGATACCAACCTGGGCCAAATTTTATACCTCAGGTTTAAGTTGTGTAGAATTGAATATGAAAAAAGAACACTACAAAATTCAAGAAAGCAATGACAGTATTTATTCAAATAAAGAAATTAAACTTCACAAACAAACAGTAAGTATCCTTTACAGAAAGTGGCAGTATGCTGCTGGAATAAACACTGAAGAAAAGTTTTTTTCTTATGGGTAACTTACTTTAGGTTCTGGTTGAAGATCAAGAAGCAATCACCAAAATATGTTTGTTGAAGCTAAAACTAAATCGACTATATAGTTTTTAGTAACAGGTTGCCTAATGAAAGCTATTTCATTAGATAAAATATGCTTCACTAAATTGTTAGAGTAAAAATAATATATTTTCCTGAATGGTGGGGGGCCTTCCATGTAACTCCATTTGGTTCCTTGGTTAAACCTACTTGTGCAATCAGTTGTGCAAACTCAAGTTTTCAACTGTAAACAGGCACAAAATTAATGGAAAAATACAGAAAAGATACTTATATGACTAATGACAAGGGCATGTCAGATTGGTTTTAATTGGAATCACATTTCTATTGGGAGAAATGTGGTTCTACTGAATGGTTGCTGAGCTTTCAAAAGAGACAAAAGAACTGATCCGATAAATATGTTGAGAGAGAACAAGTGGCAATGAATTACATTACAGGTGAATTTAGAGCAAGGAGCACAGAAATTTAGCATGTCAAAGCTGACTGAGGATGTGCCATATTAGGATTACTCTTATTACAAAAGTGTTGACTTATTTAGAAAAAATATTTAACTATAATCTAACCTTATAACCAAATAGTTTTGGGGATTTAGGAATCAACCAATGTTACGTACAATGTTACACAATTTAGTTATAGACCAAAAGTGTAAAAGAATGCTTAGAACTTTAACTCCTATAAATAAACATTTTTGGAACTTTATACAGACATTTGTATACATTTGCTTACTGACCACTTTATCAGGTGAACCTGCTCCATTACTTTAACACAAATCAATCCACTTAGGTTTCTACGGGTGGTAAAGACTAAGAATTGAGGAGGAAGGAGATGTACGGTACGTGACTTTAGTATCATGATTGTTGATCTTAGATATGCTGGTCTGAATATTTCAGAAACTGCTGATTTGTTTGGATTTTTACACAAAGCCATACCTCCGGTTCACAGAAATTGGTTTGAAAATGAAAAAAATATCCAGTGAGCAGCAACCTTGTAAAGAAAAATTCCTATGGTAAAGGAGAATGGGTCTGGTTCGGTATGATGCAATGCCTGTCCAAGAAAAAAAAAAAAGTAATCTTGTTAGGGTTAATATTTTCATGTCCAGCATGTAGGTAGGCTGCATTGCTTGTATGCTCTGTTTTGATCAGACTTGTTGATAATTTGGCTTTGAACATATTTCAGTGCATTTCTATTTAATGTTGTGCTGCCAAAACTGACAGAAAAAGTTGTTCACCTACTTTAGAAAGTTAGTGCTTAGGATTTAAAATCACATAATTTGATGACACACAATCTGTGTTTACCTGAGCACAGCTAACAGAGCTCTTTACATAACAGCTAGGCTACAAGGGACCAATGGATAACCTCTTTGTCACCCGATCTATGTCATTATAAAGGAAGAAAAAGCCGTAGGTTGAAACCAGAAAATACAGATTTGATAAAACATGATGTGCACAAACAACAATACAGTTTTGACAGACATGCCGAAAAAAGTCTGGGGGTTAAAAAGTCAGGTATGCAAAATGCTACATATATCTCACTAGTACTGACATAAAGTTGACAGGAGTAAAAGTTGAGGTTAATGAAGGACCAGGATTCAATGACTAGATCAAGACAGCTCTTGTTTCAATATTTCCATGTTACCAGTCTAAATACTGTGGCTGATATGTGTCATTAGACAGTGGAGTCTGATATCAAGTTTTGTGATTTAAACTTTCTTTTTAGAAATGTGATTGTTGAAGTATATTATTTACATCCTACTTTTTGTCTAAACTTGAAGATCAGGTTCTGTATAGGTGAGAGGAAGCACCATGGGGGCAAACAGGGAGTTCAGAACACTATACTTGTTTAGGTATTTGTACCGGTTTAGTCTTTTGTTACAGAGGCAGATGCTGTACTTCACCCATAATTCTAGAGAAGTGATTTAGATCTGCAACAGGTTTTCTGCTTTTCCAATGCAGAAAAAACTATGAATTGTGGTTTGTATGATCATTCTTACAGACACCAAAATGCATATTTCATTTTCTCACACTGTGGGGAAAAGAGGAATGGAAGAGTACCTAGAAGTGGGGAAAACATGCATTTGTGTTTTACATGTTAGTAACTTTTAGGGAGGGGAAGAAAAAAAAAAAGCCTAGTCAGAGAAACCAGTCTGTGAGTCACATATGACGGGAGGTGCTGTGGGCAGGTCCCACATATCCAAGCCCATTTCTGCTATTTAAGAAGGAGCACTGACCCTCCACCTTCAGAGCCACTCAGGAAATCTTTGTGCATCTGCTTTGTTTGTATCTTCTCACCAGCTCACCAGCCTTCAACAAAATGGGTCGACAGAAGTTTTATTTGGACAAACTGGCCCGCTTCTTTCAGATCCGTAACCTGCTGCTCCGCCAGGCCCTGGCAGAGTGCCTGGGCACTCTCATCCTTGTGGTAAGTCGGTGTATATGTGGTCCAGATGCTACTTAAGATGCTCACTTAGAGGGATAAACTGTCGTATGCATTAAAAAAAAGACACTTATAACAAAAAGATGTTATGTACTTTAAAGGGACTCAGTGTAAATCCTTAAAGGCCATATATACACACACATTATACCGATTGTATGAGCAGCCCATATTTAATCTAATGAAAGGTAAACTCTATTTTCTGATAAGACATGAACTCTGCACCAGAGAATAGTTTTGTCTTTCTATTCACTAAACCATAAATATAGCAGCCCTTCTTATCTAGCATCTTGGAATGCAGAAAAGTGATGGATGACAGTGACGAAAAAGAGGTTGACGAATGTTGAACTGACATTAAACAGCAAAGTAACACTCTGTTCAGGGTCACGTGTTAAATAAACCATTATTTGCTTAATCAACATACTGGGTCATTTTATTTTTCATCATGTGACAAGTGTGTGTTTTTCTCATTATAATATGTATATGAAAATATGCATTTTTCTATATAATTAATCCAGTGGGAAAGAAATTTTATGTTCTGCGTTTCATAAGTCATAATTTAGGGATTGAAATTGGCTTTCTGTGCCACTATAACTTTATTTTTTATTTATTTTATTGCGAACATGACAGCAGTGTAAAACTCAGTGAGTTCTGGTTTACTTCAGGCATTGTTTAACTGATTCTTTGGATAAAATTAGTTTTGAAGTTATTACTTTAAATGCTGCTAGCACATCACATTAAGTAGGAGACCATAGAGTTTTAACATTGACTTCGTTTACTTTGGATCGGTGTCATCCTGATTCTCTTTCAGGATCCTTCAGGCAAAGCAGCTCCAAACTGAAATATTTTTTGACGTAAAAAGGCTTCAGTTGCGAATGCTTATCAGTTAACTAGGTATGGTGAAGTGAACTTACAAGTGACACATGTCCATATCTGGAACAACAGGTGTTTTGGCTTTACAACAATGACAAGTTTGACAGGATTTTACTTCCTCCGTAAATTCAACACGTCATATAAGGGATTTACTTCTCCTAAAGGAACTTATTTCATTTTATTTCGTATGATTCAGTAATTTTCACTATTTAGGTTTTAAATAAAGCAGTTTGGTAAATACAGAACAACTAATAGTGATAAATTACATTTTAGGGTGTGGGGGTGAGTGTGCGTGTGTGGGTGTGTATCTGCATACCTGCATTGGTTTGGTCTCTTTAAATTGTTGCGTCACCAAACAGGATGACTTCAGTCCATGTGGGGAAATCTAAAAAGAATCATCCATTGTCAGACATTTTCATGTCGACATTTGTAATTGTCAGAACAAATTATTGATTTATCTTGATTACAATGTCAAATGCAGGAAGATAATGACTTCTGTTATTATAATGCAGCAGGTCAGAATTTTCCATTAAAGCATCTGACAGTATTGCCACGGCTCTGTGAGATCCTCCTGCTTGATTCGAAAAGATGCCACACAGGTGGGGATTTAGAGAAAGGGATCTGGCCAGAAGGGTTTTTTCCTTCAGACAATTGCCAAGTGTGTGTCTCAGTGGGCTGGCTGCAGAGGATTTTTTTACAAGCTCCCCAACTGTGTTCAAAGTTCTACAGTAGCTATGATTAGATGCATAAGCTGGTTCGGTCTTGCTTGCTGCTCCGAAGCAAACCACAGCAGGATAATATTATCTTTTGTCACACTTATGTTCAATTAAATGTAGAGCTTTTAAACAGAATTCAGTCTGAGCGAGGAAGCATGCACTTCATCATTTGTAATATAATGCGTCTGACATTCAGGACTAAACACTGCAGTGCTGTGGCTGCATACACTTGTCTGCAGGCAAATTTCCCATAGTTTTTTTGTTTTTCTTTTCTTGACTTATGGTTTTAGCAATAAAGACAGTGGTGTGTTGGCTATTTTCTAAACATACAGCTCACTGAAATAAATATCTGCATCTCCTCCATTTCACAAAAAGAATTTTTCTGTATGTATTTTTTTTTTCTTTAATGAGGTTTTCTTGTCCGTTAGCTCAGAGTTTTCTAACAATACAAATTTGTTTCCAGATGTAACTTTATTTCCCTTTAAATGTTAAAGAATGCAACATTGGTATTCTGTGCCAACGTTATGCACTTGAGTCCTGGTATGAAGATGAGACAGTGATGCTGTGGGCTTTGACAGGTCAAATCTGATGAGTGATTTTGAAAGTTCAAGTGAGTGAGTCTAAAATTTGGAAGATGCATCTGCTACTGAAATGGAATGCACATACTGTCAGCCAAGCTGTAAACGTCGCAATTCTTCCAACCATAGTGGTCACAGCTGGAAAGACATTAAAGTTGTTGTTTTTTTTATGCATATAATTTATCAAAGCCTATGCGCAAAAGAAAAGCAAAAGCAGGATTGGCGGTTCAGACTACCGAGTTCAGTGACTTTGGCCACTCAGGCGCCAGTTCTCACTTTGGTTGCCCTCAAGCCTAACCTCAACTTCTTCGGTGTGGTTTTGCTGAATAGCATGCTCATCCTTTGGTTCACAAAGTCAAAGCCTAAACACGGATCACACAGATCAGTTAAGCCAAGCATTTAAAAAAAGAAAAGCAGAATGACAATAAAAAAAAGGGGGGGAAACAATTGAAAAGGCCAAAAACAAAACAACAAAGCTGTAAATTCTTTGTGTTTTCCACAGTGAAATCCTTTTTGACCACTGTCTACAAAAATGTAGACAGTGGTAGATATTCTTTTCTTGCCCCAACTGGCTCCCACTCTACATATTTTCTATATAAATTCTATGTCTATAATTTATGCGAGTTTAGACGTTCCATTTTATATTTTTCATTGATTTTTTTTATGTATATGTTTTCGTATATAGTTATTTGTTGTCGTTGTATACATGTTATTTAACAGAACAGACAAACTTTAATATAGTGATAAAGTTATGTGTCTTGTGCGTTCAATGTATGAGAATAGCCCTCTTCTGGTTCCCCTTTTGAAACTTTTCTTGCAGATTTACGTTCAAAATTAGGACACCTCAGTGACCCGTTCATGCATACAGAGCACTGTAGTCCTCTGTGACTTCAGAACCACAATAGAGTTCATTTTTTCCAGCTCCAATAGCTTTTTGTTTGACCGGGTTCACTGATGACATTCGTCCAGGTACATTTTCATCTCTCAGCTTGACCTTGATGCATGACAAAAGAAATGTTGTTCATGTTAAAATGATAAAAATGACCAACAAGATGGCTGTGTGTTGGGACCGCACTGAAAAATTCATTATTAGAAGCAACTTTAACAAAGCGCATTTTTGTTTCTTTATCACTGACAGCAACTGGGTTTTTTCATTACTGCTCCTCACAAATATTTACATCGACATATGATTCGGCATCTGCAAACAATATCGTATTATTTAAAGTCAACCTGATTTTCTGCCTTTTAGATGTTTGGCTGCGGCGCTGTGGCTCAATCTGTGCTGAGCGGTGGTAGCCACGGCAGGTTCCTCACTATCAACTTTGCCTTTGGCTTTGCTGCCATGCTAGGCATTCTGGTCTGCGGCCAAATATCGGGTAAGCAAACTCAAGCACACTCCCACACTCCTTGCTAATTGTAATCACTTTAACTGCTCGTTTTTTGACAATGGCCATATGATCAGTTACATTTTACTTAATATAAATTTTTACATCATGTCATGCCTGCACATGATGTAAAAATCAGTTCACATGATGTTTACATGATGCCCCCTGTAGGTGGACATTTGAATCCTGCAGTGACCTTTTCGCTTTGCCTGCTTGGAAGAGAACGCTGGAGAAAGTTCCCCATGTACTTCCTCTTTCAGACAATCGGAGCTTTTTTTGCTGCTTCCATTATCTTTGTCATGTACTACGGTAAGTAGTGACTCCTACAGGGATTCAACAATTATCCTATCACATTCAGAAAACTTTGTGTGTCAGATTGTGATGAATATCACACAGAAACACAGTAAATATTGTTTTTTTTCATTCTTCTGCTTTAGATGCCTTGTGGGACTTTCCAGGATGTTTCAATCTCACCGACGATTCTTCCACTGCTGGCATTTTTGCCACCTATCCCGCAAAACACCTCACTCTTGTGAATGGATTCTTTGATCAGGTACTTTAAAAAAAAGATTGTTTTGTTAATAGAAAACTTTATATCATCATGAAATTCAAGTTTTTTTCATTCCCACGTGTCTTTTTGTTTTTTTTACACAGATTATTGGCACGGCAGCCCTCATCGTTTGCATTCTGGCAATTGTGGACCCGTTCAACAACCCAATCCCCCAGGGCTTGGAGGCCTTCACTGTGGGATTTGTGGTTCTGGTCATTGGACAGTCAATGGGCTTCAATTCTGGTTATGCTGTCAATCCTGCCAGAGATTTCGGACCACGTCTTTTCACTGCTATCGCTGGCTGGGGAACTGCAGTTTTCACGTAATGAACAAATTCTTGGCTTCTTTTTGGGCAAAATTAGGGGGGATGGAGACTGCATGTGAGATCTAAATTTGTTAGAAGCCTTTAGACTTATATTGACTCCACAGCATAGATCATAATGGTCACAACTTTTACCTTTCAGAGGCGCTAAGAATTGTTTCTCTTAATAGTTGTGTTCATTTCAGTGTCTATTAAAGAAAAAAAGCTACTAAATTTAAAAGTTGACAAAGAATGATGAAAGTGCTTTTGGCTCACCAAGCTCAGAGACAATAGCCGTCTCTGAGCTTTGTGACACATGGCTTTTGACATAGCATGTCAAAAGCTGTGGCGATACCTTTTGACATGCTATCGCCATGTCAAAAGCAGGCGATAGCAGTCTGCCACTTGATCTGAAGTTTATTAGAAAGAAATCCCTTAAATCTTAGATTTCTTTTTTTTTTTTTTTCATAATCTTTGGAAAAGGGTGTTTCCAAATGAGAAACTGTTCAGAGTTGGTGAAGATGAACCAGACATTATCACATGTTCACTTCCATGGAGCACTACAAAGATTGATCTTTGGTGCAAAGTGTTCTATTCTTTTTTGGTCTGTCAGGACTGATCCATATTTTTTTTTAATTATGTATCAGTAAACATAATAAAAAAAGGTGAAAGAAGTCTCATTTTTATTTTCCATGGATTTGGAGGAAATGTTATCATATGGAGCTCACTTTCTGTTTCAAAGAGAAGTGCAGGCACAAGGGGTTGTCATCAGAAATAACTTCTAAAGTAAATTTTCTGCCCTATTAAAAAAAACTATGAAAAGATCATGTCTTACAATTTCAAATTGTATGTTTTATGGCTCTGAAATGCTATATTTCTTCCTCTTTATGTCACTTATATCATTCTTAATGACATTCTTGTCTCTTTTTCCCCTCAGGTATAGAGATGGCTGGTTTCTGGTGCCGATTTTTGCCCCATTCCTTGGCGCCATTATTGGCACGATGATTTATCAGCTAATGGTTGGCTTCCATGTGGAGGGAGAAGCGCGTGACCGGGAAGAGAACAAGAACAAAGAGGAAAATCTACAACTCACCGTCGACTCCAACTCCAACCCCAAATCTAATTCCAAAGGCAAAGAGGCTAATTGTTAAAGCTAGACTCACAAAGACTTGTCCTGAATGTTAGACACATGCAGCCAGTGGCTCCAAAATCTACACACGTAAATACCGATATAGCACAGCTGTATTATTCCTGCCACTTATATGCTATATGTTAAGAAACAGTCCTAATAATACATTTTCTTTACATTGTTGTGTAGCTGTATTATATTGTAGAGGAATTTCTGTGTACAGTATGAGTAGAGACACTAAAGGACGTTATTTCACTTCAGAGATGTAAATCTGAATGAACGTGTCTTATCGCACTTCATTTTTTAGCAGTATTTTATACTTTGACATTGTTTTTCTTGCAAGTTTATTTTTATATATTTTCTTTTTGTCTGTCAAGTAAGTTTCCTAGTAAAGAGTCTTTATATGGCAGTTAAAGATTTTGTTGTTTTTTTTATTTTTTTTGTCCTGATTGTTTCTAAAGAGGAATTCAAGATAACATTTAGCAAAATGCCAACAAATGAAAGTAAGTATTTGGAAGAACATTACAAAAAAAAAAGATTAACCACTGTTCTTTTAAGACAACTATTTTCAGCTGTTGTTCAGGTAAGTTCAGTCCACCAAAAATCCTTTACAAAGAATCCCACATGTCCTTTTCTGTTTGAAACAAATACAAAAGGTCTAGATAAAACTGTCCCTTTTAAAGAATCTTTGGTGCTTATAGAGAAATTATTAAATATCATATTATTTGTATAAATGGCATTGAGCTTTTGTTTTGCTTTTTTGCTGGGGTTTTTGTTATTGTCATTGATGCTTTAGCAGCTGTATTTGCGTACTGTGCAACTGCAGTAGGGTGTAAAACCAAAATGCTTCTGGTTTGTGCTTTGTCAAAAGGCTGAGAGGAAATGCTTTGATACCAAAACAATGGAGTTCTGTTTTTATACTGTTGCCTGAAAGCAGCTTGTATTACTCTCTTGCTTGTATCAGGTGGTGCCTGTAGTCAGAGTACATCCGATAAAATAAAAAGAAGAACTTTAAAAAGTATAAGCTTACCGTGCCCTTCTTTAACCAATTTATTTATTTATTTTTATTTTTTTTCAAAATCATGGATTTTTTTTGTGGATGACACACTAGTTGGACTATATCATTTTGCTCATATTTATCCTTTGACATAATTTACTTCTCAAGTAAATATTTAGAGCTTTATTATTCCACAAATAAAACATGACTTTGCAGAAGTGCGGTGAAACAAACAGCAAGACTAGACAGGAAAATCAACAAAGGATGAATTCCTTCAGGATAAATGTCAGGGGTAAAAAACAGCTGACATTGCGGTATTTTAAGCTTCCCATTTCATGGCTGTTTCTCAGCAGAATCTCCAAGTTCTGCTTTCTCCATATGCACAAATCATCTCAGGCCTTGGCACTCCATGCCAAACATTCCTCTTGCAAAACTTTCTTGGCAATTCTGTGAAATAAATATTGGGGATTTAACATCCTTGCCCTTTATCCAGCTTCTGATGTGCACACCGTATCGACAGATAGTACTTCTGTAAAAGAAAATGAGTGCAAATCTTCCCAGCTTCAAGGGAGGATTTGCAGGTCAGCTTTTTGTTTGGTATACAGTAGATCCCAAAACCCAGCAATGCCCAATTCTTTTCAATTTACATCACTGTTAAAACAGGTAAGGTTCAGAACATTTGTTTCTGCAAGAGACAAAAAAGTAGTTTCTGTTATCTTTGCACAAATCCATCTAATTTAATTAGAAAATAATTGAAAGTTCATTTATTTCAATAACTGCATCCAAAAGCTCAGAGGAAGAATGGAGAGGCACAGAATCCAAGATGCTTGTCTGCGGAAATGTCGCGTCGTCTGCTCATGTTGGATCACTGACTGGTTTCACTTTCCAGCAGGATTTTGCATCTACCCATACTGCTCCTCTGTCATATTCATGGTATAACAAGCGCTTTCTTTTTGAATGAATCTAGATTCAATAAGTGACATACATTCACCCTGCTACTCAATGATACTGTCATTTATTGAGATGTGTTGAATCTCATTATATTCAATGAGATAAAATCCTCAATTATCAAATTAAGAGTACCATTAAGAGGAAAGAAACCAAACAGGACACAATAATAAACCAAGAGAGGATAATAGTAATAAAAGAAAACTAAATGGAAATTAATGAAGAACAAAATGCAAGAATAAACTAAGAAACTAAAGTAAATACAGAGGAATAAACTGGTATGGCAAGACCTTTCAAGCAATAATTAATACAGAGGACTATACGGCAAGAACAAACAGAAATTGTTTAAGGATCTGGAATTTTTGGTTTTCCACTGAATGCACAGATTTGCACAGTAAATGCCATGTGGGTAAAATTTTATGACTGATACTCTGATGTCCCATTCTCCTGAAGGCAGCACAGAGCTGCACCACCAGAAACTTACAGAAACACTGAATAGAAGGGAGTTATGATTGATATAGTTGGAGTTCTACCCATGTTTTAATGTTGCAGAGCACTGTCGTTTTGCAAATAGATCAAAGTTTAAACTGGTGTTGTTGTACATCTTTCATCTGGTCATTTTGTGCAAGATTTAGCAACTAACAAAAGAAAATGGCCCAGAACAAGAATATTTTTTCCTCTCTGACTGGCTACTGTTAGGCCGACCGATTTTAACTTGAATGTTCATTGCATTTTTCGTAGACGCCAGTAAAAATAATTTCTATTCCCATGGCTTTTTTGTTCGCTGGGAAATTATTTTTGATGATAAATACAGAAACAACCATAAAAATCAAAATGTCAACAAAAGTCATAGTAATATTAATACAATAATATTCAGTAGCCTACAAATTCTATGATGGGGGTTTGTCAGGGACTTGGATAATGGACAGGGGGGCTCTGGCCCAAAAAAGCTTGAGAAACACTGATTTAAAAGTAACAATCTTTAAGCAGGTATTTCATTTGCATTTCATTGGACCCAAATTTTGGTGCTATTGTTTTTGTTGGTTTGATGTAATAAATGAATCTTCTAAAAAAAAACAAAGTCATATTCAAATTAGCGATAAATGGAGAATCAATAGTGACTAACAGAAACAAAGGCTTGACAACATTAGTCTGTGTGTAATTATTCTTTATAAGAAGTTGCACAGTAAATTAAGCTACTGGCATTAACAGACAGGCCATTCATAGCCTTATGTTAGAATAAGATTGTAATGCCTCAATAATAATAAAAAAATTAAACACTTTCTTTTAAGTTTAGAAAAAAAGATTTACTTAAAACATGTTGGACATAAGGGCTGCTTAAAAGAAACAAACAAAAAGGGAACAATATACATGGGAATAAATGACATATATTGTATTGCTTCCTGAAAGACATGTGTAATAATATCTATTGAAGACAAGCTGTTCTCAGTTTCAAATTAATCCACGCACACTCCCAATATCACATAACTGACAGACAGAGGTAGCAATTTGTTCTTGAATCCATGTACAAACCTGATATTTGCTCCAGGAGAGGGTGGAGTCCAAAACTGAGTGTGCGGTGGGAGTACTTTTCCCAACCTGTAAAGCTTTTCTCATGCCTTTTCCTTTGGGGGAATCTAAGGTAGGGCTGCACAGTGGCACAGTTGGTAGCATTCCGGCCCGGGATCTTTCTGCACGGCGTTTGCATGTTCTCCCTGTGCACGCGTGGGTTCTCTCCGGGTACTCCGGCTTCCTCCCACAGTCCAAAAACATGACTGTTAGGTTAATTGGTCTTTCTAAATTGGTCCCAGGTGTGAGTGTGTGTGTGCATGGTTGTTTGTCCTGTTTGTCTCTGTGTTGCCCTGCGACAGACTGGCGACCTGTCCAGGATGACCCCGCCTCTCGCCTGGAACGTTAGCTGGAGATAGGCACCATCACCCCCCGGCCCTCTAGGGACAAGGGTGTAAAGAAAATGGATGGATGGATGGAATCTAAGGTAATCTACTCAAAACAAGTGGGTTGCAAAAAGTTAAAGCAGTTCAGATGAGGGGCATTGAAAATGTGAAAAGGATTTCATGTAAGGAAAGTGAACCAGTTCACTGACTGATGGTGGAGATTCTCCGCCAGCAGTGATGCAACATTCTCCAGTGTGTGGTGACGTTACCAGTATAACTCTTTAAAGACATTTTGCAAACAACATTCTGCAACCGTACGGCCGTAAACACGTGGCTCCAATCTACACTGAGAACAACTCGCTGCTCCAGGCTTTAGTGGAAACATACCAGCATGCTTTGCTTTAGGAAAATATTCTCTACAAAAACATTCTCTTCAATCAGGAGAAACATCTAACAACACTTCATGAAAAGGCTGTTAGGAAGAAGTAAGGAATATTTTGGGGTTCAAATTACTAACAACCACCTTGTTTAATATTTTCTTCCCATCTGATTGAACATGCTTGTGCCTGCACTGCTTTCAGCCACTTCAGTCAAAGTAGATGATAAAAGGTTTTCTCATCTGGAAAAATTTACCAGCATTCCCTGTGAGCCTAAACTTGATTTTTTTTCTTTCTAGTTTTAAGAAAGACAGAGATCCTTCAACCAGAGTAGTGTGTTTTAATATTTTATGCAACTACTAGTATTAACACTTAAAGACTTGATTCCTAAATTTGTAAATTACTATTACTGTTATCTAAAAACAGTAACAGTGGTTACCGTTTTGCATACACGCTTTGTTCATTATACTGCACAACCAGAAAGTTATTTGGGCTTCTTGAATAAAATCGAATTTGTAAACAGATTCTTTTTTTTGATTTTGTTGTTAATCAAAAATCAAGTTAGCAGCAAATTGACTGCTAACATGTGTTTTTATGCTGTTATATAATAAATATTTAAAAAATATCTTAAAAAAACAATTTTCTTTCCTAGGTATGTTTTTTTGGGGGGTGGTTGGTTCAAAAAATCCTACTGAAATACATTAAAGCTTATTGACAAAATGCAACGAGTTCATTCTATCACTTGGTTTCTTTCCAAGTGAAAGTATTATGTAAAACATCCCCCACCAAAAAAAAAAAAAAACGTCCCTGTAAAACATGAATAACTGGCATTAAATAGTAGAGTAGTTGCTCAGGTTCAAACTTTTAAAAAAAATCAACAATATGCATACCGGTAATGTACAGTCTGTATACCAGCGGATAAAATTCTGTACTTCTACCTTTGAGATTAATCAATAAATTCTGTCCACTTCCAATCCAGGCACAACTTTTAGACATTTTTTTAAAAAACTACTTATTGTTGTTCTTTGACAGGAAGTTGTTTTCTTGCAGCCAAAACATTATTATCTGTAATTTTATTCTTTTTTAGGCAGTTAAAACATATAGATGCATTGCTACATCGGTATCTGAAGCTATTGGTTCACATATTTGTGTGACCTAATGTTCAGTTTGTCATGAAACGCACTAAAATATAAAACCACAATCTGTCAAAAGTCTGCAGTTGTACTTAGCCAGCTATGCAGCTGATGGTTTTATGTGTTCATCTCTTCAGAGCACATCCACAAATTATGAGACTTGTCAGAAACTGAAATTGCTGAGCAAGTCAACTGAAAATGTATGTATAAATCCCCATAATGCACAGCATCTGGTTTCTAATAATTATTCTCTGATGACTTGTTTACTTTCAGAGCTTCTTGCATAATGAAGTCCTCAGTAGAGGTTAAATCAGTTCAATATCCAAAAGCAAAACGTTGCTAAGAAGCACTTCTTTTGAATATGAAACTGACTTTATTTTGATAAATAATGGTTATTTATCAAAATATATTTTTAAAAGCAGCAAAATATCGATATTTTCTTTTTATATCCCAGACATGCTCTGCGTGGTTCTTAACCAAGCAGTGCAATTTACATGCAGGGATGTTTACAATGTAGACATAAGTACAGAATTTGTTTGTACTTATGTGACCTGTAATTTCTTTCTTTTGGATATTCATCTGAGCAAAAGTTTCAAAAGAGCCACTCAACACTGGCATTTCTCAGGGTTGTGTCCTCAGCACACTATGTACTGTCTTGCAGAAATATCAGATTGACAAACTCCAAAGCCAAAATGGTATTTTTGGCATATTGCAGGCTTTAACAGAAGCAAGTATAGAAAGCTCTCTTTCTGTACTTGCGGGAGAAACATGTCAGTCCTTTCAAATTCTTGAGCGGTGAAGACCTGTGTTGGTCCTTGATCATGACATACCTCATCAAAAACAAATCCATCCGCTCATTTTCAACATCACAATCCTGCTGCACAAAAAGTTTGCATTGATAATCTTAAAAAACTGCTTGGGACCAGGGACCAGAAAGGACATCATAGAATAATCATGACTTTCAAATGAATTGTTGGTTTTTCACTGACCAGCCTAAATGATCTGCGATTGAACTGGTGTCACACCTTATTCCAAAAGCTTCCCTCTGGCAGGTTCAGGACCCTGAGTGCAAGAACTGAGACGGCAAAACGGCTTCTTATGAGCCACACTGCTAAATCCTGTTTAAACTACTACTGGAATGGAACAAAAGAAAACGCTTTTGTATGACTCTGTGAACCTTTTGAATATTCTGGGTGTGGACGAACATTGATGTAGCACTTTATAGTGATAGACTTTTTTTCTTGACTGTTATGCTGTTGTAAAGTGGAATAAAAGACAAAGGTTTCTGTCTGTCAGTTTTTATGAAGCAAGCAACATAATTAATATTACATGCAAAGTAAATGGAAAAAAAATTTGTCACTCATGGTAAAACCAATAGCTTCCTGCAGTGGCTGGAGGGACAACTTCCATGTAGTATCAGATAATCAAAGATTACCAAAGAGGTAAAAAGTGCCTCTGTGCAGCCTTTCCCTAGAATACATTTTTTGTCTTATTGGTGACAGCGCTTGGGTTTTATAGCTGTTATTTGCTGCTTGGTATTTTTGTAAATTCTGTGTGTCTAAGTCAAAGGGAGTGATATTTAATGAAAAAGAAAACTAGTTATTCTGGGGTACTCTGAAAGAACAAAGATCAACAGAAACATGTTGCTCCAAAAATAGTTTTTGTGGCCTTTTTCTCATATAAACTTTGGATTTTCACTTTTATTCCAGCATAAATAGCAATCTATGGGGTATTTTTTGGCTTTC
Organism: Brachyrhaphis roseni; assembly: GCA_903066815.1. Classification (NCBI taxonomy): domain Eukaryota; kingdom Metazoa; phylum Chordata; class Actinopteri; order Cyprinodontiformes; family Poeciliidae; genus Brachyrhaphis; species Brachyrhaphis roseni. The sequence goes on from CAEFZY010069921.1 coordinate 65,036, forward strand.
GCACTTTTTTGTACAATATTTCAGATTTCTCTGGACAAATATTGGTATCAAGCAATCTTAAAAGCAATCTTGTTGTAACCTCAAAGCTTTCATCACTACTTAGACTAATGAAGATGTGAACTATTCAGGGACTAGTTATTGTTTCACATATGTGACAGTAATAAGTTTTTTTCTACATATAATGTTTATTTCTTTTTATTTTTAATGTTTTTCCTACGAAGAATAAATGCTTGTTTGTTCATGCCTTTATTTTATTTCTTTTATATACAAGGGTGAAGACAGGCCAAGAAGTTGGTTCTAACAATAAACTAAAACAGAAAAAAGTGATTCCTGTTTCAGCAGGCCCAGGGTGCTTTACAAGTAAAACAAATACATGACTCCTTCATATTGTTCACATAGGCGAGGCTAACATGCCTCTACTTTTATTATTTGCTCCATGGATGGTTTAGGTTGTAAAAAGAAGAAAAAAAAGACTGAATCATGTAATCTGAAAACAGAATACTTTCATTTGTCTGCAATATAATATATTTAAAACACCATCTTACCTACCTGGTTTATTAGGCTTTGAAAGGCTGAGCTACAATATGTCTGCAAAGCCTCCAGTACATCAGCCTGCTAAGATTCCTTGTGCCAAACTCTCATCATCGCATTTACACCTGGCCAGGTTTTAGTGTTGCATAACATGTTTTTAGAGGAAAAACAAGCTGATGCAGATATAAAAAAAAAAAAAAAAAAAAAAAAGCTTTCTTAAATCAAGAAATCTAAATTACACAGACTCAAATTGTACACAACCCAAGTAAAATGCTGCAGAGAATGTGAAAAATAGTGTGTCAAACTTAGCTACAGTACTGGGTGTGATCTTAAACTAATTACAGCTGAAATGGTTTCATATTTATTTTACAGATCTTGTCTTAAGTTCAAATCTACCATCAACTCTAGTGAATTTGATTAACCCTAGAGAAAGTCCAGCTGACCAGGAAGGATTTTACTCATATTTCCTTCGATCCATTTATTTACTGGTGAAACAGTTTGCAGGTTAGAAAGATTCAAAAGACTCCCATATACATAAGTAAGATAGGAGAGGAATATAAAAATATCCAAGACAGCAAGATCAAATGAGCTGCGGGGATTTCTGGCAGGCTGTGTTCTTCATGTGTCAGCAATCTCCTGTAAAGTGGTAATTTGTAATAATTTGCAGGTTGGATGGAATGACAGAAGACTTTTCTTCAAACGCAAACCCTAAGACCTTGCAAAAATATTTTTTTTCTTGAGAAATAATGTTCTGTAAAATCTGTGGCCAAAACAAAAAGTTTATTATGCACAACAACAACGCTGCACAACACCAGCACAATAGTGTGAACCGATGATCCCAAATCATAACGTCATATGATGATAGATTGCTATAAAAGACTATTTGGGAAATGGTGGTTGGCGTTCATCCTGTAACCGGTGTGTTGCCAGATCAAACCCCCGCCTTGTCTGTCTTGGTTGTTGTGTCCTTGGGCAAAACTCTTCACCCAGCTTTCCTGCTGGGTGAAGCCACAAGCACCGGTGGTAGCAGTGACAGTAAGAATACAAGTATCCAATATCCAAGACAGTAAGGCTGAATCCTGTCTTGCTGGACTTGAAAAAGTGCTATACAAGTACAGACCATCTAACATTTACAGAAAGTAAAGTAAAGCATGCTGTAAGAGTGTGTATACTTATGCATCCATGGCAAGAACTTATTTTTTACATTTTCTAGCCTGACAGTCTTGACAGTTTTTCAGTTAAATAGAACTGAATGAAAAGTATGCCACACTAAAGCTCAAAAGAGTTTGAAATGATTTTCACACAAGCATTGCATTTAAACATGTATGTGTACAGTTTTATAAATCCACCGTATTTGTATGCATGTTTAAAAATAAAGCAAAGTAATAAAACTATAAGAGACCTTACTGGTTTGGGTCATGAAATGTTGTCTTTGCTTTAATAGAGTCATAAAATGTTTCTCACATAGCTAAAATGACAGACCAGGATGCTAATAGGCTGTTTTGTAACAAAAAGCAGGAAACACTTGAGGGAAGAGTTAGCACCATGTGCAGGCCGTGTGGGATTTCTAAATATTTAGGCTCAATAATCCAAGCAAATCCAAAGAAAATGACAGCTACATAAACCACTTAGGTCAGATAACAAGAAAAAAACAAAACAGGGAATTAGACACATGTTATCAAAACATGTTTGATAAAAATTCACTGGCGGAACAATGTGCAGTGCTGTTAAGTAACCTTGATGTGTTTCAGGAAAATTTTGGAAAATATTCCAATTAAATTCTTTCACATTTTCTCTCATTATATCAACAAACTTCCATGTATTTTATTGGAATTTTATGTGGAACGTCTAGAGGAAATTATGTATGATATTCCAATTCTTATTCTAATGAAAATGTGAAAAATATGTTGTGTTCATGATCAGCCATTTTACACTTTTGTCCCTAAATAACATCCACTAACTGTGTCTGTCCAGTTTCCAAACATTGTTGAAAAGGTGACAAAAACATGTGAGAAAGCCATGTTTTAGTAATAAATTCAAGTTAGTTGTCCTGAAATCGTTTGGAAATTTATGATTACGCCTACTCAGCCTACTCTGCGTTTTTCTCACGTTTGTGGACCAAAGAAAATCCCAAAGCGTGAAAAATGAATGTCATCATAACTATGAGTATACACACTTCCTCCAAATCTAACGAACCTAAATTCTTGGTATTCAAGCTAGCAAACTAAAGCCTAACCAAACTATTAAATAATGACCTTAACCAGGAATGATTTGAGGAACATTACATTCCTGGTTAAGATTACTTTAAATGATTTTTATCTTGACATCCACAGCAAAATTTGCTCTCACTGTCCCTCTTTTTGCAGGAACAAAAACTGGAAATGCACTAACAATTCATAATTTAACATATTCTGATGTATTATCTTTGTGGAACATTACAGTGCGATGTATGTAAAGTTTTGACATCAATAATCAGTATACTCCATGGTTATTAAAAGTATATATATATTTGCAGTCCTCTGACTTAGAAGACAATTTATAACGTCATCCACTGACCTCTCATTGAGATCAACTTAACCCAGTAAAGGAGCAGCCAGAATGCAGGGTTTTTACCTTCGACCTTTTACTTTAGAGATGTATTTACTCCAAGCGTTGCTGATGGAATTGATGCCTGAGCTGCTTGATATGTTGATCTCACCACATCACCGCACCACTTTCTCCAAAGCCTTATCTGAATAATTTGGAGGCTCACTGGCCTGGGCTGGAGTTTTTCCCTCCATTGTGTGTTACCAAAGGCGGTTTCAGTGACTGCGGTCCCAACTTGCTCCATAATTGACAACCTCCAATGTAGTTATGGGCTGGTCCCATAACTACTTCTGCAACCTCATTCTCACTCCATGAGCAAAGATCTTGCAAGCGCCAAACAGAGAACAGCTGGACGTCATTTTATACATTTTTATACAGTAACTGCACCAACAGCCACGGCCTTCTTATCAAGCCTCTTGCTGATGGTGTTGGAGTCCATTCCAGTCTTTTCCAGATGTACCGTCTTGTCTCTAAACTACTCTGAAAGAGTTTTGATATTGATTAAAGAGGTTGAAATGGAAAAAAAAAAATCAACTCTGTGGACAGATATGCTTTAAACAAGTGATGATGAGCGTTTCTAGCTGATTTGTGGATGCCTACATTTTGGCTGGGCTGCAAAGTTTTTTTTTATTATTGTTTGTTTTCTGATGCTTTACTACAAAATGAAACAAAGGTGAAAATTGTTCTAGATTGTAAAAGAAAAAGTGGTTGTAGTGTCAAAGAAAACAAGAGGATGCCCATAAACCTTTAGTCCTTAGAACACATTTGTTTTTGGTCGTCCCTGTTCTTTCGGTTTGTGTTTTCCTCCCTTTAGTAGGGAGAACAATTTAAAGGAAAATTTTGTCCTCAGAATATCTTGCAGTAGAATGATCATTTTTACTGCTTCCTGTTTTCTGACTGCCATCTGTACAGTGGTTTTTAAAAGTTAAGACACTTGTGGCAGATTTTAGTGATGTAAAAATAAAGACTTTTTCTGGTACGGTGCAACAAAAAAAGTATATATAATTGAGGAAATGTAAGAAAACATTAAAAGATGTAAAAACTTGATTACATTAGTGTAAATACTTAAAAAAAATATGTCTTTATAAAACGGGTCAGTCTTTTTTGTTTTTGCTAGCAGCCTTTATGCCTCCCACATATTGAAGTCATTTTCTTTGTTGAGTTGAAAAGCTGGACTCACTATGAGGCTGAAAAATTCCACCTCACTTCAATTTCAGATTTTTATACTTAACCTGAGGGTTCCAGGTCAGAACTGACAGGTATTTGGACTCGGAACTGTTCATAATTTTGTTCTTCTTTTCTAAAATCCTACAATCATATGAACAAAAAACTTTCTTTTCTTGTATAATCAGCACAATGCTTTTTGCAAATGTGGCAATCTTTTTATAAAGTGCAACATTGTTTCTGTGCCAATAATACACTATTAAATTTTAACCCAAAAGTTTGGCTTATGCATCTGCCAGTTTCAATCTTGTATTTCCATGTATTTTTTTTTTTAGAAACTTCCAATACTTGCACATTCATTTCCATCCCATGTTTTCTGCAGACATTGCAAACATTCCAACTACATTTGCTGTGCACACAATCCTGTGGATATTTTGTACTCTCCTCCGGACTGAACAAGTGTACAATTTAAGCCATCACTTAATGAGGGATACTGAAAGCAAGCAGTAAATGTAAAAATAAGCACCTTTAGTGACTGTAGTCCTCTAAAGAGTTTTCTATTTCTGTTATGTGCATTGCTACATGTTTTGAGCGCTGGTTCAATTTTCACACACCCCTTATTCATTCAGGTGCAAAACACACCCTGTTCTGCCCTACTTTCCCCACCTGCAAACATGTACCTATTGTAGTTGCAAAGGTGGCAGCTTCATCAAAAACAATACAGACAAAAAAAGAGAGTCGACTGGGTAACTCTTCATTTCCAGACTCTTAAAACTTAAATAAACAAGATGTTTACGTTATGTTTATGTTTACAAATGTAATGGGATTCTTTAAAAAGCAGTTGTCCTAATCCATACATGCAGCCGTGACTTAGAGGGGTGATGGGTCCTCTGGAACTTCAAGGATTTGGTGTGTTCAGAAAACTTTAAATCCTCTCATCATTGCAAACAAAATCAGCCAAGGGGATTCAGGGGTTTTGACAGCTTTGTGTTCATTGAAAACATTATGGAAGAAAAAGTAATGAAGAGCAATTATGCTGCTCCCAAATGCAAGTGTTGAATTTCAATTAGTCTCATTCAAAGTCTTCAAAAGTTTCCAGTTCAAACATGTACATGCTGGTTACTGTGCAAAATAAGTTGCATAACACGGGGGCCTCCTCCTCCTCTCAAACCCATTTTGGTTTTGGCTTAGAATAAGACTCCACCTGGTGGGACATTTTCTGTGCTTGGAGAAACTAACTCTTACTCCATTTCCTCTTAAATTAGTGCGTGATGTCTGAGTCCCTTAAGATGATTTTACTCATTTATTTATTTAAAGGGATGGCTTTTCACCATACAGATGTATCTCGATTATAATATCAACAATGAGTAAATTTATTTAGTAACTTTGACTAAAGTGAGACATATAGACTCATTGCACACTAAACAATATATTTAAGACATTTATTTCTGGCTTTTATTTTGTGGCTTAGAACTAATGAAAACTTAAAACTAGTAGTCTCAGAATATTTTAGTGCTACATAAATCCACTAAATATTCAATCACAGTGAAGAGTTAGCAGCTGACCAGCAGACAGTGACTGACAGCTGGCTCACAGAGGATAAATCATACAAGCTAATTGCTAAAGCAGACAGCTGTAAACAGCCTTATGTATCATGACGATATATTTCATAATCTATAATGTTACCTAAACGCTCATTCATTTCAGAAATTCAGTTCACTAAATGAAAATTAAATAGATCACACACAGGGTAATGTTTTTTTTATTATTATTATTTCAGTTAGCTTTGACCATCTCCTGCTAACAGCTAATGAAAACAATATGTTTAAGAGTGGAATGTTACATCAGACTAATTAAGTAATTTTATTACAGAAATGCGAGGTTGATTAAAAAAAAATTCTTAATACATTGGTAAAGGTTATTTTTCAAAAGGTGCATTCAATCTGAAAAGAGAGCCACATATTCCACTCTCTTAAACTTGACAGAATATTAACAAAAAGTTGAGTTTAAGAAAAAAAAAGTGTGATAGAAAATGTGTAGAAGTAACTGGGATAACTGCACCCTTCAGAGGATTGTGAAACAAAGCCTATACAAAAGGATGCACAATATCTGGACTTCAGAATTTCAGAGCAACAACCGTTTTTCAGTATTTCAGAACTATTCTTGTTGCTCTGAATTAGTGACAGCAAATAAAACAGTCCTGGATCAGGGACAACGTCGGCCCAATCTTGCCTGCTCCGAGTAAAAATGGGATTGGTGGTTCAAAGTTTTATTTTCAGATCAAAGTAATATTTGCATTTTTGTTTGGAAATCAAGCTCCTGGAGTATGAAAAACTGAATCTGCATTGTTTTAGTGTGAAGCTATGATTTAAGGAGCTAGCTGGTGTTGCCAAATCCAAAGACAATGCAGAGATCTAACAGGAATATTCAGATCACTTCACTGTTTCCTCTGCTGACAACTGCTGCAAAGATGCAGCACTTTTTCAATTAGTTTTATTGAAAACATTGGGATAATAACTTAGCATAAATATTACGAAAGGAATTTTGTTGTGAATTTGTTTTTGATTTTGAACTACCAACGCATAGACATAGACATAGACTTTTTTTCATGGATTGAATTTTAAATATCAGGGCAGGAAAAAAAAATGTGTTTACAAAGATTTTTCAAATCTATCTCAAATCAATGTACTGCATAGCATCTATGCTGTCAATATTTAATCAGTAAAACAATAAGAAAATAGACGGTCTAAGTGTGAGACTAAAAACACACAAAATTTGATCAACTAAATAGTCATCTTCTATATGGATTTAATAGTCAGTTCTGTGATTTTGAAGGAATTGTGGCTCACTCTTCAGTATAACATTGCTTCAGCTTATTAAATTTGCAGACATCAATCTCTGCACAGCCTTCTAAGAGCCTACCACAGCATTTTGTGAACTTTCATTGGACCTCAATTATCTTCTTTTTCAGCCACTCTTGTAGATTTACTGCTGTGTTGTCATGTTTCATTATCCTGTGTGGTCAAGCTTTAGTTGTCAGAAAAAAATGCCTCAAATTTGACTCTAGGAAACTAGAAAGTCTTCCAAAACTCCAAAATTACAGCATAATTCATGAACGACTCAATGAATGGAAGGCGCCAGGATCTTGTGTCAGAATAATGACTTCAAAATGTCATCCTCCACCACTTTACTGGACACTTAAAAAATTGTGCTAATTTGTTGCAGTAGATTTTTTTCTTAAGGATGTCGTTTTGCAGTAAAGTTAAACATATCTAGTTTAACAAAGGACCGAGAACGGGTTTAATTCAGAGGCTTCTTTGCAAAATTTATGTTGTGCTGCACTTCATAAAAATAAAAAATAAAAAAAAACTTTTTCTAAAAATCATTTCAAACAAGCGTTTACATTTTTGTATTATTTTTTGTAACTGTACTGTCGTGAACTTTGACATGCCAACTCAGACACGTAAAACTTAACATAACCTTTCTATTGTCTTTTTTGTATGGCTATTGCATGACTCTCTGGAAAGTTTCCCATCTGTAAATCAACTTGAAATATCTTGGAAGCGACCCATTTAATTAGCAATTTCTTCTCTTAAATCATCTACTTCTCTTCTCCAGTCTGGAAAGCACATCAATATCCTCCAGAAAAATCAAACCCTCTGCTGTTCATACTTGCCCACAACCAGTTCATAAAATGTAGTTGATTTGGAAAACTTGACTGAGACTTTTCCTATGAGATAGCAAGGATGTAGTTGGAGTAGCACACACAGATTTTCCATTTTCCTTCCTTCCTTTCTACATACCTATAGATTTAAACATGTTTTGAGCCTGGTAAAGACTTGATCATTTTTATTATGCCTTGACACATAAAAGACAATGTCATCTTTTACAGAAACAGTACATGTCAGCATCATGAATATGATTTCATAAGAAACTAAAATTAACTAAATTTATTGGTAGACATATACCACCCTAAATCATTATTTTGCAATTTTCCAGTTAGTCATCCTAACTATGTTTTTATCCGTAGCCCGTATTTTAGTGTGAGCTCAAACGTATGACAACTACACAAAACTTTTCATCTTCCTCAGGCCTTGAAGACATTCTTCTATGCGAGACCTACATGTGTACTGCTGTAGATTGTGGAACAATCTACGGAACATCTTTAAAAGTTTGCCAGCACCACACTCGGAGCAGATTGCTTTTTTTTCTTGGTAACTATCCCGTCACAATATACTCCCATTGAAACAGAACCAGTGAATAACAAACCTATCTCTGCACCAGAGTCACTATCAGAAAAACAACCAAGCTTTCAATCTACATCAGCGGTGGAGGCTTTCAGGCCTCATATAGTGGCGTGACAGTGCCGTCCTTCCACTCTATCAGGATCTCCCCCTGTGGCAGGCTTGGCGAGGAGTGTGGAAAGTGCATGGAATGCTCGGTCAGGGCGGCTCTTTCATTGGGCGCTGGCGATCCAGGAGTGCTCATCTCTGGCGTGGGAGTGTACGACTTCAAGACACACACCACTTTTCTCCTCCTGGCACAACATAAAGAAACGGAGTGTAAAAAATAGGGGAAAGTGAAATACTAAAGATTCACATGTGGCTTGCGTACCAAGTTTACCTAACCCTGGAGTAGGGCTTCTGTTTTGACGCTTAAAAGTGAAGAAAATGCGTTTATCAACATGTTGTGTAAATGATGTGTTCATACAACAAATTAATGACATGCTTAGTGTGTCTTGTGTGTGGGCGTGTGTGTGTGTGTGTGTGTGTGTTGCCATCTTCACCTGTTGGAGTACACATTGAGGATGAGAATTATAGTTCCTAGGACCAGAGCCAAGGAGCTCAACACCAACATGGTTATCTTCCATCCCATTCCTGAACACATGGGTATATTTAAAGACACCAGTTTATATTTTACATCAGCTTTCACATCTTTGATTAAATAAATCCAAAACTGAGCCTGTAACTTGGTCTTTATACATGCTCTACTGCATCCACAGAGACCTTTACGCACTATTCATAAAGAACTGCTTCCATCTAGAGGTTATGTAGAGCAATTGCAGAATATGAGGCAACTAATTGCTTTGGTCTTAGATTTATACAGATCAATTGTAACAAGTTCAATCATTTTATGGATTACAGTGTGATAAACTTACCATAATCCATAGTGAAGAAAATCATAGTAGGATCTGCAGGAGATTTGGTGATTAAAGAAGAAGGAATCGTCACATCCTTTACAGAATAAGCTTCTGTCCATTTGGAGTCCAAATTACCCTCATCTGGACATAAGGACAATACAAAGAGACCCAAGTCATTTAGAGGCCATTGCTGAAAATAAATGATTTTATATTTCTTGAATCTCTAAAGAACCAATAATACTTGTTTAAAGGTGAAATGTATATGAAATTCAATGCAATTTTCATCCAAACTAGGTTTTACTGTGTGAATGCTGCTGTAATTCTACACATTGTTCCCTTGGCCTGTGTTGAGTAGCTGGCTCTCCTACTGGAAAACTAACACTTCAGACTGTCAGGCTGAAACCTGACCTGCTGTCAATAAAGTCAAAAAAAAAGAAAAAACTGACAAACCCATCATATGGACATAATGGCTACATAAATTGTTTACAGCAGTAATGGACTATATACATTTATAGAGTAGGCTTATGCTACCAGTTCACCATGATGAAGAAAAACATTAAAATCAGTCTTTCATGGGTCATCCTACAGAGTCCTGTTGATTCAATTTGATGAATTAATACACGCTGTACTCGAACTTTGGTTTCCCCCAGGATATTTTTCACACTTTGGTTTACACACTTAAAAACTGGAATGACAATGAAACATTTTTTGATGTATATGGACACATTCACATCTGTTAAACTGTTAACTGTCAACAGAAATCAGTATTAAAACATGTAAAGCCTGCCTTCAGCCATTTAAGAAAATGATTAGTACTGCAGCAATCTGAAGGAAGACACAAGTAAGCACATCTTTACGCGTAAGCTTCTGTTTGGTTCTTACATGTTTTCACCTGCATGTGTCTTTCTGATAAAGGGCTTTCAGAAATGTTTGTTTTTTTCCCCTCCACATGATGATAAGGTTGGTCTGGGTTTTCTTCAGCGTCTCTCCCGTTGCACAACGTTTGGTTATGGAGAGCTCGCCACTTGCTGCCCTGCTAGCAAAGAGGGGGAACCATGACAGCCTCTGGAGGTGTTTCAAACCAGCTAAACTCATCTTACTAACTAAATGAAGTAAAACAAAATCATACCTGTTTATGTTCCCTCAGCAGAAAAACCAGAGTGGAATCTTTTGTAGCACTCAAGTGAAGCCTGTTCTCTATCAGAGTTATGTGGCCTTTCTTTGTGCAAGTCCAAGCCTGGCCTCTCACTTCTCTTTCCAAATCCTCGCCACCAGCTCCATCTTTGAAAATGCAGGGCCGCAAAACAACGCCTTCATACTCCTCCCTCGGTCCAGTCAGACATTCTCCGGTGTGGAGGCTGCTGAGCGCCTGGACTTTTGGGAGCCAGCGCCATTCCTGTACAGGCGAGTCTGGGCTGCACTCTCCAAGTGACGCCTGACCTCCTGTTGCTCCTTCTTGCACCTCCAGGCATTTACCCAGAAGCTTGTTCCGAATCTTTAATCCAGACACTTCTGTGGGAGAAACATGAAGGAGGCATGTTCTGATAAACAATCTCCATATTCAATTACACAAATTCAGTGCAATTTAGCGGTTTTTTAATATATATATATGACCACAGTGGTGCCTGTGGTCATCGGGACCCTCGGGGCAGTCACCCCCAAACTGGAACAGTGGCTACAACAGATCCCAGGAACAACATCAGACATCTTAGTCCAGAAATGTGCAGTCCTAGGCACAGCCAAGATACTGCGCAGAACCCTCAAGTTCCCAGGCCTCTGGTAGAGGACCCGAGCTAAGAGGAAGAAACACCACCCGCTGTGGGTGAGAAGGGAATTTTATTGCTTTCAAAATTTTAAATAAAAGAAAGCAATGATAATTATTCAAACTCATTTAACAAAAAGACTTCAGTTCCAGATAAAAAAAAAAATCTGAATAATATCTATATATATTTCTATATATTCAGAATAACGAAGTGTTTCACAAATAGCCTTATAAAACACAAGTATAAATAACATTACAATAGGATATGTAGAGTTCAGTAGGAAAATTATATCTCAATCATATATGGACAACAAGAAAAAGTGTCCAGCAGAAACAGGCTCCTTTGTCTAGTTGTTTAAAGGACAGAAAAGAATCATATTCAAACACACTGATGTTGGCAATGAATACCTGCCAACAGAAAAATGAACAAAGACATAGTAGCAATAATAATATGGATTAACATAAAGGGAAAAAAAAGGAAAACGTGAAGAAAGGGCTGTGCAGGACTTTCTCTTTCTGCGTGTGTGTGTGTGTGGGCGTTCTGGCATTTTTCTCTCTGAACACCATTAACATTTTCAGTGATTACAGCCACAAACGCTTTTCTGTTGGACTAGACAATGTAAGGCAGAGTTTGTGAGCCAGATCTCTCGGTGGTGCAGGCTGTGCCACTTTCAACTGGCTTCTCTGATGTGGATCTCTTGCAGAGGCTACTACAGACTAGGAACGTCTGAGCAGCTGCAGGAGAGAAGTGATTCAACCAAAACAGCAACACAGATAATACAGCTAACGTCTGATAAAAATAAACATAAACTGTAACTTGCATCCTGTATGTCGTGTTTTATGTGTCATGACATGGTTCAAGAAGTCTTATCTTGTAAGTTCAAACTTTTAGTTTTCCATTCTCAGATAAAAACAGATACAGTAGACTGGCCTTTAGCTGAGCGTAGCATCAGCCAGCAGTTAGTGGAAAACACCCTCCCCCCTCTACTTAAGGAGGATGACATACTACTAAAAACCTCAATCACAACTTGAGCCTCAAAGGCTCTTAAGCTCCCTCATTATACAGAAATATTGTATATTAACTGACACACACCAACTGACTTCATTAATGTTTAAACACAGGAATATTTTCATGGATCTGGTATCATTAATCTTTAAAAAGATTAATCTTTTTTAAAGGAACTGTGTGTTTAACATACCTTCAAACATTAAGGCATTCAAATTATTTTGTTTATAAGTTTCAGAGGACACCACAGTCAATGACAAGGGTGTCTCTTAATACATTCAAATATCACAAAAAAAATATTTATTTCAGAAATTCAATTTAAAACTCTTGTGAAAAATTAGGACACCTTACAAAAGCCTCTGAGTTTTTCTGTACAAGAGAGCTAGACTCATATTGAATGACTAGTCGCTGTTGAAAATGTGAAGGGGAAGAAGTAACAGAAACCTCTTGGTGTGGTGTGTCTAACAGCTGAGAAATGAATGGAAATTTAAAATTAAGTTTAAACAGCTCATGAAAGCTATTCAGTGTTTTCTGAGAAACGCTGAAGGCAAACCAAAGCAGAAAATGTCAAGAAACGATGGAAGCACTGAGTGATCAAACGGTGATGTAGCGACATGTCAGCATACTGGAAAAACATCACTACCACAGAACTGCACTAAACTATAGACATGCAGCTTTTCTTTTTAATAATATATTCTAATTTAATTCTATGTTGCCAACATACCATTAAAGTACAGTTTGTATTATTTGGGAGATTCTTTGCTCAACTGTACAAAATGATACATTAATATGTTGTTTCTTTGTTTTAATAACAGAAGGCAGACTGTTTACTTCACTACATCTTTAAAAAAAAAAACATCCTATAAAAAATGTTGTTGGTCTCAGTGAAGGAGGGTGTGTGTTTCTGTAATACTGATCATTTTAGCCATAATCACCAAATTGAACAAAAGTACCCACTTAAGATCTATTATTTTGTGTGCAACGAACCCATAAATATGGGTCTTACTTTCTAATTTATATTACTGAATACATTCTCATTTGATGACATTCTAATTTATTGACAGATACCTTTAAATATACTGTTACTGACAATTTCTGTCACATATTTTTGCTGTTTTTTACAAGGAGTGTAAGCAGCATACACACACACTGGTGTGTGGGGGTGTGCGTGCTCCTGTGTGTATGAGGAGACATTTATTCAACCAGTGACAGACAGCACAGAAAAACAGCCCCTTTGCATCAGCTCAACCTAATGATTAATAAGCCCCCATCTGTCATCAGCAGCGCACATTTAGAGCTTCATAGATCAGGGGTTTGAGATTGTGAGATTTAACAGATCTGGGTCAATGTGCAGCGATATAAAGAGTTATGTGGGAACAGAGCTTTGGAAAATCAATAGAAATGGAACTCTGACAGGCAACAGCAGTTGTTAAACTGTGAACGATACATGGATTCAATCAAATCTAATAAAAGGCATTAAAAGGGCAAGAAAACCAAACTAAAATTGTCAGGTTCTGTGTTTTTCTGTGTTTATTTTCGAGTTTTCTGTGTATTTATTTCGAGTTCTGTGTCTCTGTGCTCTCCGTGTTGTCCTGTCCTCCCCTTGATTGTGCCCAGGTGTGTCTCGTTCCTTGATTGCCTCCCTCTGTATTTAATCCCACCTGTGTCCTTTGTTCTTCGTCGGGTCCTAGTCTGAGTTACGTCTGTTTGTACTGTCTCCACTCGTTTGCTGTGCGCTACCTGCTTTAAGCCCCTGTGTTCTGCTTCGCAGTGCTGCCACAGTTGTGGACTGTTTATTCCTGGTCAACCATCATTAAATATCTCATTTTTACTGTTAACCTGGGTCTCCAGCGTCTGCCTCACCACCACCTCACCACCACTTCATGACAGTTTTAGGTCAGAACTGGTCAGTTTGTAGACTGTCTTGCTCTGACCACAATTTGTCCATTGGATTGAGATCTGGCCTTTGCGGTGACTCCTACGAAACATTAACTTTGTTGTCTCTGGGCCACTTTCTAACTAAACTTAGGGTCAATATTGGTCCAGAACATTTGAAAAAATAGATTTTTTATTTTTATTTTTTCATCAAGGGTGAGCTAAATGTTTTCTAAGTTTACCTAAGTTTTACTCTTGGTCTAGGTAACTTATGTTTCTCTGCTTTCAAGTCTTGACAATAAACTTTCCTGGTTTTAGCTCATTACGAGTAAAGTATCATTGCTTGTTCATTGTTTTACAACAATCCCCATGTCACACAAGCTTTTTTTATGGGGTCCTGTCTGGTCCATGTCTTGAGATGTTGCTTTAATATTTCCATATACTTATAATGTCATCTATTCTGTAAAGTGCACCTGTCCTTCCTGCTGCAAATCAGACACACAAGATGATGCTAAACAAGTAAACTCTATAAACATCTGTGTTCCAATAATGCATAATGTTAAAATGACAGACACCCAGCAATGACAGCACTCAGAAGAATAGCCAGTCACCTGGTTTATTAAATAAGTACATTTTTGGAAATAAATCTATACATCTCTTCAAGGAAAACATTATTAACACTCATTTTAATTAGCTTGACAAATATCTGGGGTCTTATTAAAATGTTTTAATTAAAATGCAGCATTACACACAAGCGTATTTTCTGTCTGGTCAAGTGTTAAATGTTTAGCTCATTAAGGGAGGCAATGTGGCTGTAATGATGCATTGGTTGTCCATTTTCAGTCATATTCAACAAATATTATTTAAAGGTTATTATAATTCAGAGACAATTTACTAAGTAAAAAGCATTATAAAGACAAACTACACACAGACAAATGTTGTCAAGCCTTTATTTTTGTTAGGCATTTAAAAATAAAATAAAAGACAGATATGTGGGCTTAATGAAAGTAAACGTATTCTCAAAAGATACGTTTGATTTGAGAAATTAATCTCATTTTAATTTATTGAATATGACTGGACATGGGAATGTTTGATAAACACAAGTATATTCTGATTTAAGGCGACTCACTGGGTTGCTGGCCACCACTTGGGGATTGTTGACCACGGTGACAAGGTAGATGATGGTGAGGGCAGAGTTCAACACATAGGAGCAGAACAGGTTCTTGTGGAGGGTGATTCTTTGACAGCTCAAACTCCTGTGAGATGCAATAAAATGTTGGATATCAATATGCAGACCTACCTGAAGTTGCTATTGTGATGAAAAAAAAAACCCACACACGTCAATATCAAACAAGATAACAGGTTTTACTTCATTAAAAAACATATTTATTGCTTTAATTGAAAAACTTATTGAACTGTATAATGTAAGTTTTCAGCTGTGAATAGAAGTAGCTGAAGTGAAGCTACTTTTTATTTATTTATTTTTTACGCTTCTCTCCAGACTGTCACCTGTCCTGAAGTGTTTGGATCACATTCCCAACTAAGCTGTTGTCTCTACAGTCAACCTGATTACATTTATCTGTGAAATCTGGCAGCCATGACTTAAGAGTTGTAAATAAGTGAGCAGTGTAGTGACACGCCATCAGATAATACATCAAAGACTAAACATCTGGATCTTATAATAAGACATGAAGACTTTTGGATGTGAAGGGCTTTGGCAAAATATGTGCAGTCTTGTGTTAAAATAAAAGTTGTCTTTAAAGATTTTGAGATTTGTTGGTGACTTTTTGAGTTTTGGAATTATGCACCTACCATAAATTAGGTGTACTGATTTATGCTGTGCATAAACTGTTGGAGCGAATCATCTTTTGTGTCACACCTCATCATTACAAAAATAAAAGAATTTTATAGTAAAAAACTGCGATTTCTTTTACTCTACTTTTCTCTAGCTTGTATATTCTACATTTACATTAATTCAGATAATTCCCTACTAAAATAAAGTGCAGACAAAAATAGCCCTGCACCTATATTCTGTAACTTTTTGTGTCTCTTCCAGAAACCTGGTTTGTTATTCTGAACTATAATGAATATGGATTTAGGCAGAATCTAAATTAATAGCGGGACGTTTCCCCTGTGGGGGAAAAAAGAAAAAAAAAAAAGCAGTTCATCTCTGTGAACATTTGTAATGAGGAATGCACTCAGGTGCATATGTTTCAAATAAGAGGCAATCCACCAATGCATTCAGCAGACATCCTGACTCCTTTACAGCAGCAGATTTATACACGAACATTAATTAAATGTAATGCATGAGGAAATCAACCAATTCCAAGCTGATGATCCCATTTTAATTTTAGGCAGCAGCAGTGCTAACACCCTATACAAATCTAAAGCATTTACATAACACAAAATGTTTCCCCGAGTTATAAAAAAAAAAAAAAGATGCTACTGAAACAGTTATCTTAATCATAATCAAAAGCAAGCAACACTGCAAAACATTCTGTGTATGGCTCAGCGGTGAGCATTTAAATTCCCATTACTGTGCTGCTTTGGTCAGAAGCTCGGAGACGATTATGCTGACTACAGAAACCAGAATATTCCTCTTGCTGACGAAGTAACAACACCACCTGTGTAGCCCTTGTGTGTCTGTCAGATCCACTTTTGATGATAAAAATGATTGACCTTTAGGGGCAGAACTATGGGTAATTAAACCTAATCGATTCATATATGCAGGATGGGAACACAATATTGAATTGAATCAATTACCTGAAGTAGAAGAAGATGGCCAGAGAGATAAGCAGGGAGGCTATGGATAAAGCATGGCCCACAATAGCCATGTAAAACAGGATGTAAGCCGACTGTAAGGAAAAAACACAGGCATTATGTTAGATAAGAAAAAGGCTGGAGATACAAATGCAGTAATAATCATTTTATAATGCTACGTCCTTCATTGGAATACTGCACTGTAACATCTGCTTTTGATAAATTTTACAGAATAGCCATTTTAATCCCTCAAAATGATAAAAAAGCCAAAATAAGTTAAACCGATTCTTTAGTGCCTGTTTTTCCATGTCTCCTGATGTCCTGATTATCTGGCTCACCTTAATGTGTTTCAGCTGCATCGACTTGCCTCCTCTGTACAATCATCTGTAACTTATGTTGTCCTACTTATTCTGTAACCATTTTCAAACCTGTTTTCTGACCAACAATTAGTGAAATAAGCTTTTTCCCCCTCAATCATTAAAGGCTGATTTTATATCTTTTATTCAAAATGTGTAAGAATCCTGTGCCTGTTTGAACTTGGTCTCCAAATGTGCATGTTTGGAAAAAAAAAAAACACTAAAAGTATCGTGATGGACGACACAGCTGTAAATGTACAGTTCGTGACATCTCTGTGCAGTTTTATAAGAGATGTGCTGTTTACAGTCTGACATTGCAGCCAGGTGCTGCTCCTGATAAGAAAAAAAAGAAAAAGAAAGACTGGGCTTCTAGCCGGGAGCTTCTGTCTTTACAACCCAAGGGACAGAAAGCTGTGAAAAATTTGATTGCTCTGTTCCAATAAATGTAAAGTTTGCTTGCCTGGACAAACAGAACCTGCCACAACTAACTGTCCTGTCTATGCAATAAGGAGACAGCTGCACACAAACAGGTAATCAGGAGCATTTAAGCAATTTGTATTTTAATCTTTGTTCTCCAATAAACTGCTGTAATAGTGTAACGTCAGTTTAACTCAGCAATGCATCTTAGCAACTATGCATGCCATAAAAATGTTATTTCTTCCCACCTACCCACACTCAAATTACCAGAGGCCTCAGAGCACAAAAAAATGAATTCCCACTGCTGCCTCCCTGCAGTAGATTTAAAATAGTGAGAGCTCATAAATCACCTTTAGTTTTGCCTTAGTGTTTTCATTGCAGAGTGTGTAGTTTGACCATGTCCTGTTGGTATCCGGGTGGCGAAACCATTGCCCATCCTCCCCACAATACTTTGTTGCCTTCTCTGAAAGCAAATAAATGAATATGATCATATCGGCAGATCTTTAAAAACAGACTCCTGTCTCGCGCCGTACCTGTGGGGTCGAAGTCATCAAAATAGTTGGGGCAGTTTTGGAACGTGTAAGTTCCAGCTGGAGTATCTTCCCAGCACAGCCAGCCGTCCCAGTTCCGACTGCAGTACAAGCCTGTTGCAACGACCGAACAATAACTCTCAGATTCACAGAAGAACCAAAAAATAATAATAAAAGACTCAACTGCATTCCAGTGGCTGCTCCCCTACCTGATTTGTTGTAAGGTGGATCTCTGTTAATTTTCTCAAAACATTTGTACTGGTTGTCAAGGATTTTTTTCCGCACAATTTCCCGATTCTTTTGTTGGACCTCTGGACTCTCTGTGGCTTCACTGATGAGATCCACCTCAGTATTTCGGGAGAACTGTGCAGTTGCCTAAATTTGAGTAAAGTTTACATCATTAACATAACACAAGACAAGCTATGTGATATGTCAACCAAAATTAAACAACAAAGTATGTCAATGTAAAAAAAATTAATTTCACATTGTGCAAATTATTTCCCAAAATGATACCTTAGATACAATACAATTGTGCAGGCACACCAAGGTTTTGGTATGTAACTTGTAACCAGTGGCAGCTTTTAAAAAAGGTAATATGGCTCACTGCCCAGGGCAGTGCTGCCCCTTTTATTATGGGAGCAGTACTGCTCCTCCAAATAGAGAAATTAAAAAAATACGTAAAGTTCTGATGGTTGCTCACCAAATTAATGTTCTTCTATTTATTTAACTGGGAGTTCAGTCAACAGAGATTTAGTGTTTTTGGTGCATTATACCAACAGTAAGAAAATCTGAATGGAGTTAATGATAACATGACTTTGCCTCTAAATTAAAGGACTATTCCCCAGTTTTTTTCAGGAAATCTTGAAGGTATGATAATCCATAGCTCTAAATCTAATCTGATAGGCCTAAACAAGTCACTAAACTGAGCAAATGCAGTTCGAGCGTTGTGAAAAAAAACTAAATATAATAATATTTAGACTTGTCAAGCTTCACACCACCAATTCAACGCTGCTACAGATTAAGCTGAGTGTCCTGACCAAGATAATTGTATAGAAAATCTTCCTTCTGTGGCAGAACCAGATTTATGTGACTCTGTATGAATCTAGTTGAATATAGTGATCACAGAATTGTGAGTGAAGATACCTAGTTAGAAAGCTGTCTAATTTAAACAGATCTGCATGCCTCAAATCCTTAGTTCACTCTGGTTTTGCCCTGAAACGTCTTATTGAGGAGTGCACTCATTTCTGTGTCACTTTGATGCTTCTTTCAAGAGGCGTTTCTTTGGCAATGAGGGCTGCTCCACTTCCTAACTTCGGATTCTCATTTAACATGCAAACAAGAAATTCAATGGTGAGAAAAGGAAAGACAAAAATCAGCAGAGGGTTTTTGTTTTTTGTTTTCACCCATATGCTTGGTCACTTGAAAACTGCTGGTGAAATGCAATTTCTAAATGAATCTTCCTGTATTAAATCTGTCCCTCCTAACTAAGAAGTCTAGGCTTTATCAAATGATGCTCCTTTCTAAAAATGTGACATCAGACTGCTTGGATGCATTGCAAGACCTTTTCACATCAATAATAAATGGAACGAGTGGAGATGGATGATTCAATGAACACATTAGTTATCGAGAGCTCAGTGGTGGCCATGCATGAAAAATTGGGAGATACTTTATAGTTTATGCAACTCAGAACAAGTAAAGTAGCAGGGTCACACAATTCCTGATTCCCTTTCAGGCACAGATTGGCCATAAAGAGGAATTAAATGTATGTAAATAAAATGAAAAAATTGGGACAGTTACAGTTTACATATTTATTTATATTTAAGCAACACGAATCAAGTGTAACAGCAGGAACGTGTTAATCCACACGGTTGTAATACTAGTAGAAACAGAGCAGAGCAGTAATAGATATGGAGGTGGGGGTTAAGGATATAGTGTGTAAAATAAATCATTTAACATACAAGAAATTAGATGCAATGTTTTTCTTTTTACTTTTTATTTAATTTTCAGCTTATTTTGTTTAGTCATCCAAACAACTTCCTCTTTTTCCTCCTTCCATCAATCTACTTTCCTTCTCACTTCAACTCTTCTATCAGTTTTCCCATTTTCTTCTGCTCTCATTCATCATTTCTTCTCAGTCTTTCTATTTTCCACCTGTCTCCTCTTCTATCAGTCTTTCACTATTTTAATACAGACATAATGTCATAATATATTGGAGGTAGAAGCTGATGACAGACGAAATTATCTCAGAGTCCATGCAGTTCTTCATTCAGTTTCCCTGTGACTGATTCGTTCAGTTTTGAGAGGAACCTTCATTTGTCCAAACTCATACTTAACTTTGAAAATATAAAGAACACCAGCAAATTCCAAAACATTTTGCTTTATTTTAGTCATCCTGTTACGAGATCTCCTTCACTCGCTGACTCGTGCTGATCTCTGTGCTCCTCTCGCTTTTTGCTGTTCTGTTTGTTAATAAAAGCTTGACTTTGTTTGTTTGTTTGATTTTTACTGTGAACTAAAGCTTAATGATGGCAAGGATCAGCCCAACCCAAATAAAATAAGTCGATTCACACATGCCAGATGACAGAATAGCTGAGCTCCCCGTCGATGGCCAGTAGCTCTCCTCTTCTACCTTTGCTGTCTTCTTTTTAAAAGGCATCTCACTCTGCTGTTCTTTTACTCTACTATGTTAAGAGCAATGCAAGCAGCTACCGTAAGAGCTGTTGTTGCGCGCAGCATGTTGCACTCGCGATTTCTACCCCCAGCTACCATGGTAACAGTCGACACACAACCTGCTGCAATAACAGACAATCCGGGGACGACTTTAGCCGAGGACAGGTCATCTAAAACGGGGACTGTCCCTGGAAATCAGGAACCAAACTAAGCCTTGGTAATGTCCAAAGCAAAGTAATTTCTGACCAAATATAAGTTACTGAAACTAAGTCAGATTATTATCAAAACAGAAAAAAGCTAGATAGGATAACTTTAGCCTGTCACCACTGCTAGCTTCTCCCTATGCAAACATTCTCAGTAGTGACATACACATTTACTAAAGCTTTATGGAGGCCATGTAGTGAATCTGATAATCCTTTAGAAATAAATGATAAAATACAAGTGCCTAAGGCGAAATGGTGTTACAACAATATAGCAGTTTTTTAACATCATTTTTTTAAGAATCACAACACCATTTAAGGCCAGGTAACATTGACAAAATGCAGTGTAGGTTTTATGCTTACACCTGAAGAGGCTTTATTTTGTAGCAAAATATCCAGCTGGCAGACTTTTTAAAAGCTATACAAAATTATTAAGTTAATTAAAAAAAAAAAAACCTTGGGTAATAGTTTTCTTTTTAGCTCTTCAAACTTTATACATTAACTATCTGACCAGATGTTTCTTTAGGTTAAGTGAGAGTAACTTGAAAAGTCTAGCATTCTGAACATTTAAAGGTTTATGAACAATAAAAATGGGATAAAAGTAGGTACAATAATGGCAGTGTCTCTGGGTAACCTTTACCTACGTTGTTTTGATGATACATGCTTTGGTGGAGGTTCAGTTTATTTATTTTCACTTGATCTTGCCTGAGAGGAAAGTCACTTTAATGTTAAATAGAGGAAATTACCCTCAATATCTCCAGGTTGTCGTCAACACACAGCGTATAATTAGTCCAAGTCATGCTGCTCACTGGATGGCGAAACCACTGCCCATCTTCTTCACAGTACTTTGTAGCCATTGCTAGGAATTAGGATACACTTTATTATTATGCAGAACACTTATGTGGTTTCTAGCTTTAGAATATATGAGCAGATATGAGCAGATTAGTAGGAGAGTGAAATTGATTTCTTTTACCTGTGGGGTTGAGGTCAGAAAAATAATCAGGGCAGCTCTGAGAGGCAAGGGTACCTGCCGGTGTATCGTCCCAGCACAGCCAGCCGTCCCAGTTACGACTGCAGTATGGTGCTTGAACAAACCCACAAAAGCATTAAATAGCTGTTGATATTGTCAAACGTGAAGCTTTATCCATAAAGACCACATTAAAATGTACCTGTTTTGTTGAGTGCTGGGTCTTGTTTCATTTTTTGCAGACATTTCTGTTCATTTTCTTCTACTTTGAGTTTCTGTGGAGAAAATACAGTTTTATAATGACTTACTTTGTGTACGTATAAGGTTCACTTTCACTAAAATAACTTGTGCGATAAATTCATGAGATGCACTGTGACATCATCCATTGCTAAAAAATCAGCCAGTTTTCAGTTTAGCTGATGACCAGGTGGTTGGAGACTCAAAGAGAGTACCTTTCTCTGACCAGTGAATGTGAAAAGACTTCAGGTTAATTATTTGTAGACTCAGTGAGGCATTTATAAGAGCTTATCTAAAATGAAATATTTTTAGCTACGTGTTGAGATAGTTCTAAAATTCACTGAAGAAAGCAAAGGAAAGCCAGGCTTTCAGCAGATAACAGGAAGGTGCAAAGTTGCAGGTTTCTTGTTTGAGCTGTCCAACATATGTCTGCAATCCAAAATGATGGATTTAGAAACGTTTGCAGCTTTTTGGAAATGTAATGCTTACAGTAAAGATGTACCATCTGTAAGCATACACAGTGCGTATTTGTAATGGTAACCATAAATATAGCATCTTATTATTTACCTTAATAAGATGCTAGCGGAAGCTAATTTTAAATGGTCAACTCCATTATTATTGTTTTTATTTTAAAAATCAATTTATAGGGAATGCTGAACTATAACTGGGCTGATGTTGCCTCTGCTATTAGCACAGGAAACAAATAATGATTGTTCATGACAAGAAGGTTGACAAAAACTCATTTTGAACAATTTTTCCACGTGCATCTCTTAAAGAAAAATCAAAAGCACAACCAAAATTGAAAACTGGCCACAAAATCAGTGATCAGTGCATCTCTTAGAAGTAGACATTACCGCTGGCCTCTTGTCATCGGGTGTCACACAGAGTGTGTAATTGGTCCAAATTTTATTGCTCGCTGGATGACGAAACCACTCTCCATCTGCTCCACAGTACTTTTTTGCCTGTTCTGTAAAGCAGGTGTAATTTATTTTTTATTCTTTTTATCGTAAAAAATGAAACCTCTTGAGTGTTGCTTCTCACCTGTGCGGTCAAAGTTTACAAAGTAATCAGGACAGTTCTGGGATGCGTAGCTTCCTGCTGGAGTATCGTCCCAGCACAGCCAGCCATCCCAGTTCCTACTGCAGTGCAAGTCTGCCGCACCACATCACAAACATAATGAAAACATATTTAAACCTCTTGCAGACGTAGGATTAAAAAGTAATAATAAACCGTGTCAGTACCTGATTTATTATAAGGTGGCACGTTCTTCATTTTCTCTAGGCATTTGTTTTCATTTTCAAGAATAATTTTTTCTGTTCTGACCCACATGGCTTCTGTGGTTGGCTCTCCTGCGGCATCCTTCAAAAAACTAATTTCCTTTTGGAAGCAAAAACAAACAAAAAAAAAAGACAAGCAGCTGCTTTGTTTACATAAAAAGTTACACAAACTGTCTCATCTTTCTATTCCTTCTAGGCAAAAATCCAATAAACAGTTACCTCTATTTTGCTCTTTATAGGTGGTCCACAAGCAGAACCTGTTTGGACCCAGTTGCCTGATTTTTCACAATATTTGGTCACGTTTTCTGCAGAGAAGTACAAAAGAAGTGGCACACAGTGTAATCAACCAGTAACTTTCCCAAATGACTTAGGCACATTTTTTCTATTTCAGCGAGAGATTTAGTAGAGAGTGTATGCTTTGGATGCATCGCTCTGTTATTTTTCATCAGTAGCATATTGGCATAATCCTGACACGGCAAATCTTGGCAGTACTATAAAACTATGATTAATTCACGTTGGCAAGCAGCATCAAACAGAATGTTTTCCACCTTTGGAGAATTTTTTTGGCAAATTCTCAAATGTCAAACTTAAAAAAATAAAAAAAATAAAAAAAAAAGACATGTACAAGAGATCCGTGACGAGGCCACAAGAATGAGATCACATTATTCCTGACAGAGGCAGCAACAACAGCTTAGTCCTAGCTGACAGCTCATCTACTGCTCGCGAAATAAAATCCCCACCCGGCATCAGATCGGGAGTACAAGCTTTCAAATGGTCCATATGGGGACTCTTAGAGTCACAGACATTTCTAGTAGGATCCCTCAAGAGCCAGCTCATACAAAAACAACCAGTCGGCTCCCTCATTCATATTGTCTCTCCCCATCCATCTCTCCGGCTCCAGTTTTCCTGTCTTTATTCCTCTTTTTTTCCCCTCCACCTACTCCTCATTCATCTCTCTGTCCTCTACCTCACCTCCCCTCTCCTTGTCATGTTGCATCTCCTAAATCATGACATGACCCGACTCTGGATCTCTTCAGCTAGACATCACTGAGCCTCGAATTATCCACAATGTAAAAATTTCACATTCTGTGAAAACCAGCAGTCCTGCAAATCAAGCATTAACCTTTCTTACATAATCGAAATCCACAGTCTATTTCGGCTCAAATAAATGCCCGTATTTGTCCAGCCTGACTGATCTGATAATGATTTACCTTTTATCTGATACGCTCATCTCTTGTACCAGCTGCCATTTAAATGGTGTGTTGGGGAAAAGGTAGCACAAACAAGCATTTACTTTTTAATGTTTGAACTCAGCTAGAACTTCTGCGAGAAGCAGTTGACCTGTCTCATGTGATAATAATCCAAAACATATGGTCAAATCAACACAGAGATGATTCACTAGCCATAAAATAATTGTCATTACAGATCTAAATCATATAGAAAACCCCATAGACTGAGTGAAAAGAGGATGGAGGATTTTTCAAAAGATTGTTCAAAAAGAAATGGTTAAACAATATTGTATGCTTTCAAATTGGTAAATGTTGAAATTTGCAAAAAAAAAAAAAAAGTCAAATTTGCAAAAAGTTATTAGCCGCAATGGTTTCAATAAATTATTCAATCTTTTCAAATTAATATTTTCAGTTTGAGATTGTACTCCTGCAATCGTTTACTTCACAGTTTTTTACAACTCTTGAACAAGGACGCCAATAATTGTGTTTATGTTTTTAACGTCGGCACAAGGTATACCCACAAGATATGAATGTTTTCAATTATATGACTGTGCCTACTATCAACTCTTAATAAATTATCTAATCATTTGTTATATCTTAAATATCAGCTAAAACAAGAAAAAAAAAAGACTGAACTCTGAAATCAAAGTAAAGTTATCCAAAAATATGTCTTCCCAGGGTGTATAAACACACACGGTATACTGACACACAGAGTGGTGGTAGAGCAATTTATTCTACCACCACCAACCAGAGAAAAAGCTGTTTTTATTTCATTTTTGGTTTTGGTGAGAACCGACTGGACAGGTTTACTCAGACATTTAGGAGACGATTTGCAGTCGCAAACAAAGGCTGCACAAAGTTCACTCAGAAATAAAACTGTAAATTGTAGCTCTTAATCCTTTGCATGGAAGTACATAAAAGAGGTGATGTTTACAGAAGACTAAGCATCATCTCTCACTTCGTTGAGCTCCACTGACTACCCTTAGTTGCTGCTATCAAACATCAAGTCACTGTCAGCCAGCAAAGTGCTCAATAAAATAGCTGCCATCTACTTGAACGCTCTCACAAAGGGATTGTCTGTTAGAACCTGTAAGTTACACTATAAGACATTTTACAATAAAACAACTTTTCAGAAAACACCTCCTACTCTAGCACCTACCCGGTGCCCCCGCCTGCCAAATGCACAAACATCCATGAAACTTATGGAAAGGCCAATTCATTAATATTGTTTTTTACTCAAGGGCGTTGTGAGTCACTAAACAAATTACAAGTTGCTGCAGCTGCTTTTATGATGGATACTGAGCAGGTAACTTTATTGAGTAAACTTCCAAGATGACCCAAAATCAGACCACTGAAAAATCCCTGCTGGTGTAAGAGAGAGGGGTGTGAAAGCCCTAAGCAGAAGCATTTTTCTCTTAGAATTTGACATGTTAGAATGTAACACAAGATTAATGAATCTAACGTCATGGAATGTGAAATAAGTAGCTGTAAAATGAGACCTGATAGAATTAGGCATTGAAAGAAGTTAAGGAGCTATGCTCGAATTCTAAACTCTAAATCTGACTTAAATCAGAAAACATCAGGGTTTCAAGAGCAGATGAAGTGTTGGAGGATTTCATTGTTATGGACATGCACACACACACACACACACCCCACACACACACCCCACACACACACACTGCATTGGTGTGTAAAAAAATTTATATAGTTCAATAGGAACCAGTTTCCAGCTGGTGTCAGTTCAGCCAGCTGGTTGCTCTACTCTAGTGAGAAAAGCAGAAAACTTACCGGTTGGACCGAGGTCAGGGTGATCTGGACACTGTAGAGTTACTGATTCCCCAGCCGGTGTCTCATTCCAGCACAAAAACCCATCCCACATTGGAGCGCAGAACAGACCTCAAAAGCCAAATAAGTATAATTATAAACACATACACTTTGTCTGAGTTTTTCCCCCAAAGAATGATACAGTCCACAGAACCTTTCCAACCTAAAATGACTCAGATCATTTGTACTTAACCACTGCCAACACCACCAACCTTCTTTGAAAAATGTTATGCTCTCACCTTTGCAAAAGTATTTCAATTCAAACTTTTTTTTTTCATCAAAACCAAAAACATCTGTGTATTTTCTTGGATTTTATGCAAGTAGTAATGCTCAGCTGTGAAACAGAAGGAAAATGGGTTTGTTAAAGAACATCAGTAGCATCGTGAAGATCAGTATTATCAAGTACGATGTGGCTGTAAAACAATATCCCAAAGCTTAGGACATCTAGCAAGGTGCTGTTCAAGTCAGCATTTGAAAAAGGAAAAAGTGTGGCACAAAAACCCTGACAAGTCAGAACACCAACACTCAAAGTCAGAATCTAAGGTTACATTTGCATGAGACCACTGCCTGAAAACTGCTGGTATTTTTGGGTGTTGATGGAGGAGAGTGTTCCACATTTAAACTGCACCACCAAGACACCTTGAGTGAGCTGTAGTTGCTCTGCCAGGCCACTATATGGCGCTGTTATTTTTTTCATGTTGTCAAATGTGCATGTGGTTTTGACCCTTATCTTCTACCTGATTGTAAATAGTAACCCATCTCTGTCTCCTATGAACAAACTGCTCATGTAACACATATATATTCTTTATTAGAAATTGTGCTAAGCTGAACAAGTAGCACAACACAGCCCAATGCTTTCCGCCATTGTTTTTGTTGCTATCTGCAGAGTAACACCCCCGGGGGGTTGTTACTGAAAAGTTTCAGTCTGAGACCTGGTTTGAAAAAATGCCGGTGTGAGCTACTCAGGTCACTGGTGGTGTGCAAACGAATGGCTGGATCGCAACAAAAACGTTACGGTTTATCTTAAGAATGATTCAGTGTAAGCATGCGGGACCTAAATCCAATTCTGAATCTGTGGCAAGACTTGAAAATTGTGTTCACAGACATGCTATCCAATCTTATCAAGCTTAAGGAATTATGCAGGGAAGAACATAAAAAAAAAACGTAGTTTGAGCTGTTTAAAGCTGGTAGGTGAAATTCTAGTAGTTTGTGACAAAATCTGAATAAAAATTCAAGGGGTATGAATGCATTTGCAAACCACCATTTATCTGTCACAGTCTCTGAGTGGTTTGATGTTTGCCTCTCACCGGTTCTGTTTTCTTGGGCATCTCTTTTGGATGGCTCGACACATCTGTGTTGACCTTGGCTCAGCGCCTTCTCACTCTGTCCCATCTCGGTGCTCAGTCCAGGACTGAGTGATGTGTCTGAGATTGTTCCAGCGTCTGCTGCCTCCTTCAGCTGTGGAGAAAAAGAAATCAGATATGTTCTCATTTACATTCCCTCCATAACCAGGAACACGATAAAGTGTAAAAATCCTCTTCAGCAGCAGCGGGGTCTTCAAATGTTTCACTTTGCAGAAAAACAAGATTGAATAAAGATGCATGTCTTTACAACTGATGGCATTTTAAATGGAGGAAGGCATCTGGAAAGTTCCTTGAAAGCTGTTCTGATCACAATTTCTCTGATTTAAAATTCTGGTCTCTCTCCAAGTGTGTGACTCATTAAAATGTGTTTCGGATCACACAAAAGAAGTTAAGCAGCTGATTTTTTTTTTCTCCAAATGAATCATATCTTAGCCCTATTGTTTGTATTTGGAGGTAGATGTAAAATGAAAAGGTGCTGTATGAAATGCTGATTCGATCGTGCTGCTCACCGAAGGATAAAGAACTTATATTGGTGTGACTTATCTTAATCTCACTTTTCTGGGGGCGAAATCTAAGCCTCTCTGAGTGCCAGGCTTATGCATTTGCATTTCATGAATTTTTTGAAGAATTTAAATACTTTGCCAGGATCATGTCCAGCTTTTGTCACAACTGAGGAGCTTCTTTAGCCCGACTCTTTTCAGAGGAGCCAAGTGACGTCCTTACCTCTCTTGATACAAAAGAAGCTCGCAAAAGACAAAAAAAGGGTAAAAGTACTGACAAAAACAGGATGTCCCATGTAGCAGTTTAGCAGCCGTACATATGATGTCACTCCAATCATTGAAGTAAATGACGTCATACATACGACCACCAGGCCACCACCAATATCAGAAAAAAAAAAAATCTTCTTTCTCTTTTAAAAAA
Organism: Brachyrhaphis roseni; assembly: GCA_903066815.1. Lineage (NCBI taxonomy): Eukaryota > Metazoa > Chordata > Actinopteri > Cyprinodontiformes > Poeciliidae > Brachyrhaphis > Brachyrhaphis roseni. The sequence goes on from CAEFZY010069921.1 coordinate 93,852, forward strand.
ACTCATGTCAGGCATTTCTTCCTTCATTACACCATCTTATTCCTCCTGAATTTAAAAAAAGCGTTTAAAACAATGTAAATTTACAATCCACAGTAACATTTACATTCGATCAGAAGTAAAGCACCTGGAATGTTCCAATGTTGCACCTGATGTTGAAACACGTTAATTAAAACAGTGGAATTAAATTTATAGAGAGAGAGATAGTTGCATTTAAAAAGCCATTAAACAAAACTGAAATAATAACTGAAAAGCAATGTATTTCCATTGTTAATTTTAAAAAGAAAATTCATAAAGAGTTATATATATATTTTTTTCTTCCTGCTAGTTTTGATGATTATTAATTTATCAGCAAGAATGTCAATATCTCATGATTGCTTTCCGACAGCTTGAACACTGAAACACTGACTCCAGCTGCTATCCAGACCCAATAAATCTGCTCCAAAGTCTTAAATGGGTTTTCCTTTAAAGTTCTCCCAAGGCTAAGGTTATTCCTTCCACTCAACTTTCTATTAATATGCTTGGATAAACCACTCTGTGAACAGGTTTATCTTTATTATTGACCTAAACTTTGGGTTTTCACTTGCTGCCAGCTGTAATCATTAAAACGACAGCTTCCATTTCTTATTGCGTAACCTGCATCAGGACATCCATGACGTTTGTCTGCACTACTCCCATCAAGTTCCATTTTTAATGACAAAGCAAAGCAAAGTCATCCCTACATGATTTGTAGTTCTTCAGTGTGTCATGCTGGGATGTTTTACTGATGATTAGAAAAGAGTCCATTAAGCTAATTAATGCCATTTCTCAAAGAGAACACATTATGACTCAGCCCCATAGCGGCGGTGAAGGTTGAGCTGATAGATCTGAAGATTTATTCAAGAAAAAAGCCTTGAGCCAAATGAAGACATGGCTTAATTTAATAAATATATTCTATTTACATTGCAACAAACAAGGGTCACAACCCTGCTTTTTTTTGCACACTTATTCTCTGAATCTTAGGTTTTCATTGTGCAAAGTACTGAGGGTCATTTTCTTTTTTTATGAACAGGGACTACATTTTATCATCTGGTTCAAAATCTAAACTGTTCTACAGGTTAAACCTGAACTCGACTTTTCAACACAAAACACTGAATCTTTCAAAAACATGAATACTTCATTTTACTTCTAATTTTGAAAAATAAATAAAAAGAGGATGCTGACTGTAAAATTTAAGAGATTAAAGACATATTTATTTGTTCAAAAAGCTGAAATTAGTGAATTTCTGTATGTGACTGATTTAGAATAAAAACAGGTGGAAATTGTCCATCTTGATAACAATAAAATATTGGAAATAAATTAGTTTGTGCTACACCTTATGGACCAGTGCATTTTCATAAGAACATTGGTGCATGCAGTCAAATGATGAAGATGTTTTAAAAACCTTAAATGACTACTAATAAGATAACTATGAAAATGTTTAACTGTTAAATTAATTATTGTGTAAGTTTTACTTACTAAACAAATTATGCTACTTTACTTTTGTAGTCATTTTGCAGTAAATAATCTGACACAACAACATTTATTCCAATATATTTTACAAAACGTAGGTGAGTATTTAATTAAAGCACAGATAATACCTTATTTGTGCCTTCTCTTTGGTAATTGTGGAGTACTATTTTAATGATTATTTGGCTGCAATTAAGAGTTTCAAAATGTAATTTCTGTCCTCAACATGAAAACAAATGAATGCACTGCGACATCAAAACCGCAGCATGGAAATTTCTTTTTTATTCTGTGTCGATATCAGAACCTGTGCACCCAGGCACTACTCACACAAAAACAACAAATGCACTCCTGAGTCATTCATCTTTTAGTTTCTCCAGCCAAGCTGAGCTAATTAAATAGCCCAAATCATAACGGTTAGTGGAAAGCAATCATGAGATATTGAGATTCTTGCTGATAAATGAAACCATCCGACCAAAACATATTACATCTCCCTTTAATAGAAACTGAACGCTCTGCACATGTGCACGGTATATAAAATAGGAAGGGCTCTGAGGACTTTGCAAAGTTAAATAATGACAGCCAAATGAAAGCTTACCACCAGAAGAGACCAAACAATCCACAAGGAGCCTGCACACCTCATATCTTCAGCACACAGGTAAATCTGTGGAGAAAGAACAGAGAAGAGCAACACGTCAAACCTATTAGAGAAATAATTTATCTACAATGAGATGACTGAGAAAAAACAATGTTTTGTTATTTTGATTTTATTTCAGATCAGGAAATAAGCCTCTTGAGAGAAAACATCCACAGAACTAGTCATAAGAAATGGAAAACTGCCGCAGAACCAATTCAGTTTGGAACATGTAACTCTTCTCTGTATGTATCTAAAAAGCAGACACACTCACATACATATGACATGCCAATCCATACACAAAAAGATAGCATCAAATAAGTCAATTATGGTTGTAAAGGAATGAAGAAAAACAGAGGTGGAGTCAGATGAATATAGTTAGGACCCATTAATTGTGTGCAGAGCCTCTGCTTCGGCAGAACAGCAAAGTCATGTGGGCTGAGATTCACCTCAGGACTTTCACTTTGGCTTACAGAGAACCTGCTGGAAGCCCCACACTCCAGCATCTGAACTCTAAGGATTTCCTACTCGCCCCCAAACACCGTCACAGCAACTCGACGTGCAGACTGTTCAGCAGTCAGACATGGGTGAGCAAGTCACAGAGTTATTGATAGTATTTCTCTTGGCAGCAGTGGCACACTGATGGTAGGCTATTTAGCTTTAAGATGACAAATAAACCTGGTACAGCATCTGCCAAGAATTCAAGGCTGAGGGTTTTCATCTGCAGCCAAGGTTTCTTTGAATGCTACAGTGTTTTCCTCATGTCTCTTTTGACATTTTTCTAAAATGCAAAATTGAGCATGTTGATGGAAAAATTGTATCAAATGTAAAGTGTTGATTTCCTTTCTTTGTTTTTCTTTGTATATCCCAGTCTCAAGAAAATAAAATGAGTTTTCAAAAATCCTTTCTAATATTCTTCTAACTTCTAGATATAATTTTATAATTTAAAAAAAAAAATACATTTTGGGAAAATAGATCCTTTTAACTTTTCTGAAGCTTTACATCCTTTACCAGGATGGCCTAAAAAATTGTTAATTCCTGGGTATTTATTCCTAAAATTTGGCAAGAAACACTTTCAAATTTTGCAGAACTAGCATTACATACATTGGTGTAATAAAAAAAAAAGAATCAATTGAAGTCTCAATCAAGTTTTAACAATGGATTTAAACTCATCTTTATCCATTCCAATATTGCACACAGTTATTAATCTACAGCACAGTCATTTTAAACAGACAGGCTGTGATTGACTAGTGTTAGTGATGAATCAGAAAGGGACACATAATAGGCTTGTTTACATGAGAATGAGCTGCGCAGAACCAATTAATGAAGCTCCAAGCACAACTAATGGTGCTTACATTTGTGTTTGACTTTTTATAGAGTTAATAAGATGCAAACAGATGCAGGGTGAGCTCTATTTGGCCTAGTGCATGAGCAGAAATGTGTCCTTTCACCTTCTCAAAGAGTTTTTAGTTTTTCTTTACCAGCTTCCCAAACAAGATGAAAGAACGATAGTTCTTTCATCCTAGAACTACTTAATGAGATAGATTTTGAAAATAGAAATGGGACCCCCATTTTATTCAGCGTTCGAACTATGAAATTGCTCATGATTTATATTCATGATCATTTTAGTGCCTGCAATCATAAACCACAACCATCCTCAGGCCAAAAACAAACTTTAATCATAAGACCAAAAGTAATTCAGTGTGTTACAAAAGATCAGAGAGTCATAGAGAGACATTGATATACAAAGACAACACATAAGCAATATTTAGTGCTTATCTTCTTAAAATTAAGTATTCAGTAAGATGCTACTACCTAAGCTATCTTCACTCCTGGACAATTGCTCAGTGAGACTCACACTAAATGCACCAAAGAGCATTATTGCAGCACCTTCCTCCATGCAGCTGTCACTTTCATCAACAAGTGACACACAACAACACACATTTTTCAGTTGCAGCCATCCTGTGTAATGATATCAGTGCCACCTCTATCTGAGTGCAGTCACCCTTTAAAGTTAATTTCCTGTTTGGACTCAATACAGTAAATGCTTGTTTATATCTAGTGATGTTCTCTATCATTGGATTTAAATATTCCTCTGGTCTTGTCATTTTCCCTCCTTTGTGTGTACTCTTCTTATTTTTTGCTGCAGTTATGTAAATTCCCTGTAGGGGAACAAATATTATTATATTTAAAGGCAAGGGAAATGAATGGATCAACAATGTCCTCGCGGGAAAAAAGATTTTCTGAAATTCTTTAACAATTCACATTAGTCAATTTTTAGCTGCAGGCAGGCAAAGTAATCACTCTAAGGTGAATTATTTGGCCTCTTTACAGACAAATGTTCTACATCTCATGGAGTAACCTGCAAACCCCATGAAGTCCATATAACTGAATGCGAGTGACTAATTCTGTTCAGTTTGGTCTCACAGCAAAAGATGAAAATTATCATGCGGCTGAATTACAGAGCTAAGTGTTATAATGGTTTGCAATTACAGCCACCACAAAGAGTACCTGTAAAGGGGGGATAAATCCTGCACTTGGCAACACTAAAAACTATGTCTCCTATACTTTTGAGCAATTACTTATTTTCTAAAGGTGTCATGCACCAAAACGGTAAATTTATAACGGCTGAGCTCAGGCTGCCGCACTGAGGGCATCGGATCTTTGCTTTGGTGGCGACAGAATTGTGAAATCAGCCTCTATCAGGTTCCAACATTACTTTCAGGCTAAATTTGAAGGGGGCCTTCACCTTTTTACTGACTCAAAAGGTGAGCTCCATATTGTTTCATGGTGATGTAAAAATATTATTAAAGCGGAAAGGCTAGAAACAAATATTTTAAATGCTTGTTCCATACTCTCCTTAAATTAGACTTCTTGACATTAAAGATCTGCCACAAAATTCAGACTGATGCATCTGTGTTCAAAGTTTATCATTTATTACTAATAATTAGGGGTGCAGTAGTAAATAACAGTCATGGCCTATGTGGTTCGTTTTGAGGTCATGATTTTTATAAAACAAAACCTTATAAAATCTGGATCTCATTCAACATAAATCAAAATAATTTATATTCTACTCACTTTTAAGTTAAAATCTGAATATATTTTAAAATATTTTAATAATCTTTATCCAGTTTGCCATGCATGCATGGTTTAACTGTGTTATTAAGCTTTATTTTTGCATTCTGCAGTTACAAACATGCAAGTTTTTAAGGTCCTGAATATCTTTATCAGGGATTAGTATCTTAATCTAAAAAATTAAGAAGCACATAACATTTCAACATTACAGCACAAGTTTATGTTCTTTACTGAAGAATCTGCTTCTCTCCTAGAACAAGTTCAGAACAAGCTTCACACAGTAGCTCCACATGTGACTTCTAACACAGACCATGCAGCTGTTAATGGGTGAATAATTTCTAAAATACACCCCCTACACACACACACCCACACGCACGCACACTGACAACCCATCCCACAGAGATGATGAGCAAAAGCAACAAAAGTAAGGCCATAGAGCAAAGTAAACTAATGTTCAGCACTAAAAGCTACTGAAGACGGGAAGGTTAATTGTTTGCATCAGGGATTTGTAAAAGTCTGCTTTAAAATTAATTACTGCTTAGACGCCATCCCACTTTGGAATACCTGTTTCATTGCTGACTAACTAAATAGATATTGTGGGTCACTGAAATAAAATGTTGACAGTCTAGCTTTCAGCACAAAACGCAAAACCTTAAGCTAAAATGGAGTTTTGAAGCATTTTTGTCATAAGAAATTGAAATCTGTCATTGTATAATAATCTCTGCTCTCTCTCATGGTCATCCATGACTGAAACTGTTTGGAAATAATTTTGATAACATGACCAAAGGCAGTGAAAGGCTTTTCATAGATAACCATGGATTGGGTACCAGAGGATTGTTTTACCCATCACTTTTATGATAGCATTAACAACAAATATTTGAAGCATAATACAACTGTCAACTAAAGTAAACATCAGAATTGCTGCAGTTATTCTCAATAATATTGAAATCCTAAATGAAACAAAGTTTTCAGAAATACCCTAATTTATTGATTATAATTGTAGTTTTTATGTCATTGTGGGCAAGTTTATTAAATGAGTGGAATTTTTGTTTACCTTGTAAATATTACATGGATGTCTACATACAACAAAACAAAGTATTTATAATTATTTTTTTTGACATGATGCTTTGTTTAAAATACCTTAAGGTTGTAGATAACTACCATAAACTACTTCATAAGACTTGTATTTAAGTTTTGAGTTTCAGCTTTTGACTTTCTCTTTTTTTCTTTCATCTGCCATTACTTCATCAGTCTGGCAATATCAGACAGGACTGCCTGTCTATCGTTTAGGTAGTGGTCGCATGCGCCAGAGACACAATACATTTGTGCTGACATTACATCAGTGATGGAGGAGGTGCCGGCTAAATCAGATTTTCTGTGGATTTCCCACTGATTCAACACATACAAGCTCTGGCTCAGCAGCCACAAAAGGCATTAGATCTGCAGCCACAAATGAGTTGCACTACCAATCCCAGATCAGGAGGATTAGCTTGACCAATGGACGCGTTTCAGATCTTAACCACAGAAAGCTGGTATGCAAATTTCCCCTAGTAGAAAGACATTTGCACTATTCTTCAAATTACATGATTAAGCAGCAAAGTCAATAGAGTATTACTAAGAACTATTTAAAACAAACCATATAGGTACTAGTGCAAGCCTTTGCTTCCCAATTATCTTATTTGTAAATTTCTCAATGGAATTATATTATTTAAGCAATTTTTTTGAATCACTACAGGCCAAATTAATTTAATGTCAAATATTTGCAGATTATCAACGGTAATCAATTAAAATGTCTTACTGTGAAAACAAAAAAGATTTTTAAAATTCAAAAGAGAAAATGTTATCTAAAATAGATTTTTAAAATAAAATCTTATGTGATCTTAAAATTAAATATGTTAAAGTCATATTAAAATATGACCTAGGTATGAATCAACCTTGACTCATAGGTATGAATCAAACACATCTATCATCTAAGCATCTAAGTCTAGTGTTTCAATTATTAATAAATTAATAAATGGTGCTGCCATCTCCCCATTCTATTGAAAAGCAAGGCAGATATGCAATGTACTTACTCAATAATTAATGCTTCTTAAAGTACCAAAATTTGAACCAAAAAGTTTTGGTTGTATTGCATGACAAATCTATGTCATTGTAAGTCTCGTCTCCTAAAGCGTAATGTTTTCCTTCACTCACTGAATTTGTATACAAGTCAAGTTCAGGACAAGTCTGTCCAACGGATCAGTCTTCTGGGTTGGTGTTGAGCTCCAGGCGTTGGTGATGAAACCCCTGCTGCTCCCACAGGATTATATATTTTGTGACTCACTAGAGAGCAGATAGCAGGTTGAATTGTGTTTTTTGTAAAATTAAGGTATCTTGTGTTTTATCTATATATATATAAAAAAAAAAATCACTTCAGTGGGTCAATAAGTATAAAGTATTTTTTACTAATAGCTAAATAATCTGAGGCAAAAAGTACTCAAAAATTATGACGATTACCACTTGTTTAAAATGAGCTTTTCGCACTTTGTAAAGTGCAAAGTGTTCTTTGCACTTTACATCCCACTGATAAACAAATTTCCAACTATCCAAGACAAATGCCCTGATTTTGTCATCAATCTGCTATTCGCCTAGTCGGCATTGATTAAATGGGGCAAGTACATATTTTCAACCTATTTGTCATCGCTATGTAAGATGCGGTGATGTTTTTTTTTTTTTTTTTTTTTCTCTGTTTGTGCAAAATCCAGCTGGATAATCACACGCTAAGCTTTTGGGTTGCTGTGAATCACTTTTTCAAGAGACCATGTTTGTTTGGAGGTTCAGGGGTAACAGATAAACGAAGAAAGCAGCAAAAGATCTGCATCTCGACTTGCTCTTGCTTTTATCTTCAGTGTAAGAATACCAAATACTGTTGTTTCCAATTAAGGTAAAAGAGAACGAGCTTGTGTTGTTTTCTCTCTGCTTCTCTTCAACCAAACCTAGCTTTTCTCTGCATTCTCATTTCCTCTCTGGTCTATTTTTACCTCCATATATCTTTTACTACTATAATCTATTTCCCCCCTCACCTCATTTTTCTGCATCTCCCTCATCCACTCCCTCCTGTCTTCACTCCAGCTCCCTCTTCTCCCTGCATTCCCTCCCTTTTTCTACAATCTTCCCGTCTAAAAGCTCCTGCACAGTACACTTACTTTTTCCTTCTTATTTTCAGCAGCATTTTCTAGACTCGTCTTCCTTCTGAGACTCTGTTGGAAGATTCCAGCAGACCGAGCAGTGAGCACATCCTTTAAATAGGTCCTTGCTGCGATATATTGTCTTCAGCCCTTCTTTCCGGGTTCCCCCTTCGTGAAATGTCCTACACAGAATAATCCGAAAGCTTATAATGAAATGTGGTTTTCCCTTTCTATAATTCATACCTGGAATTATAATTCATTAACCTTGGATAACATTAAATAAGATTTGTATGTTAGTTTTGACTTTCATATTTTTGTAAATTTATTGCTAATCATGTTTAATCACAAAAACAAGAATAACCTGCTTCTTCTCCATATGGAATAATCTCTCACTTTCCAAAAAGGATATTAAACTGCAAAATGTTAAGATACTCCTCAGTTTTTGTACTGACAGTAGAAATATAATCATTTGCCTCACCTATTGACATTGAGGCCTATAAATGAAATGTGTTGCTATTGCAGTAGCATAACGTCACTCTTGAAAATGTATCTGTTCAAAAGCAATCTTGCCACCACAGATGATGGTAAGGTTGGTTAAAAAAAGCTCACTTTTAATCAACCACACAGAGTGACGGGATATTGAAATCACCAAGTCACCATAAACAACCATTAGGGGCTTTCTAGATATTACTTCAGAAGGCATGTCAGCAAAAAAAAAAAAAAAAACACAAAAAAGAACAAATACAAGGAAAGTCTGGAGTTTGTAAAAAGCTACTGAGATTTTATCTGGAGTTGGTTGCTTTGGTCAGATTAGATTCATGATCACCTTTAGGGCAGCACACACACCAGGTGGGTTTGATGAGTAATAAAGGATCAGTATGTCCTGCCCCTATTAAGTATGATGGAGGACCTATGATACCGAGGGCTTGTTTGTCTTCTAAAGGTGCTGAGAACATTGGTGTTGATTCTATCAGTGTAGTTGCTTTCTCAGCATGTCTCCAAGTTCTGCAGAGGTTTGGCAATTTACTCATTTGATTGTGGCGCCAAATAAGGGAAGCCTCTACAATGTGAAGTATATTGGTCTTGGCATTATGTAATTTGCCCCAAGTAGTCCAGTGGGATTGTGCAAGAAGGCCTAGTCAAAGATTCCTTTTTCTGTCAACTCAAACTGGAATATGAAAAATCACATTCCTGTGATCTTGGGTGTTGATGAACACCAGTCGACAGTCATTGTAAAACTGGTGTTTTTTAAATGGGCTTTTCTTCTAAGTGCCCTCACACAACTTGTGGCTCCACAGTTTGTTCTATTCAGATTAGAAACTTTATGAGGTTTCCATAAAAGCCTCCCAAGGTTTCTCCACTGAACCAGCAGAAACTGATAAGACATGTGAAAGCAAGTAAAATATATTGTTTTATCTTTATGACAGCTCCCCTGAAATGTCAACATTTTCACAACTGCTGTGATTTAACGCATTGGGTTGGGTGTCTGTTTAATTATTATTATTATTATTGTAATGTGTTGTAAAAAAATAAAGTTAGAAGCATGAAACTGCGCTCATTCAGATAATTACAAGCAACACATCTTTTTATTACTAACAATGCTCCAGAAATGTGATTCCCTAATTGTCTTGAGTAACGTGTGATGTCTGCAGTCACTCCTTTTGAACACATCGACTCTTTATCGCCAAACCATCTAAATTCCTTTGTCAGATTGCGTCCCAATGAGGAGACGTCATTACCAATGACAGTCTCGTGTTGCAGCGAGGGAAGACTGAGCAGTCAGTCTTTTGTCTGTCTGCCAGACAACCAAAGAATGTGGAAAAATATAACGGGTGTGAGACCAAACAGGTTGTGACAGTGAAACTCATCTTCATAATGAGTAAACAAATTAAGATGCAACTGAATACACAAACAGCCAGGGAACTGTCTGAACTGATTAGACTGTCATCGTTTTCCACGTAATCTCATCTATCTTCAAGAGTTTGCGATTTGTAATTGCTTGCAAAAAAAAAAAAAAAAGTTGTATTTGTTATTATCAAATTAATAATTTATTTACCGGTGCAAAGTCTCACCAGTAATAATGCATGGGAACCTTGAGTGCTCTGGTGCACCAGATGTTCATAATGATACTCCTTCTATTAAGCAGAGTCTCCCAAGCTATAGGTAAAGCAGTTGATTTATTCTCAATCTCTAAAGCCCTGACATGATCCCACACACTTCCCTTGCTAGGCCAGAAAGAAATTAAATGAGCATGCAGGACGGGGAGGAGGGATTATGTTAGATTAGATTAATAATGGAAACATAGACTGCAAAACTAAAAGCCCCTTTCGGGTGTCTTTCCAACGCGGCGACTGTGGTTCAGTGGAAAGTGGCTATTTTGCATTTGGAGGATTGGTGGTTTGATCCTCAGCCCCACCGCATGTAGAAGAGTCCTTGGGTAAGACATTAAACCCCCACTTGGGCCTTAAAATAATTACGGGTGTGTAATTGTGCAGATGAAATAGATGCAAGCATTAACTGGCTACTTTATTAGGTAGGCCAGTTCAATGACATATGCAAATCTAGTAATTAAATAGCAGCATCCCTGTACATTTAGGCATTAAGATAATGACAGCGATTTCACCTCTAGCGTCAGAATCGGGAAGAGATGGGAATTTAAGTGACGTCAAATGCGTTGTTGTGTTGGTGCCAGTCATGCTGGTCTGAGTGCTTCAGAAGCTGCTGATCTACAGGGATTCTTGTGGACAGCCATCTCTGGGCTTTACAGAGATGGCTGTCTTGAGTAACGTGTGATGTCTGCAGTCACTCCTTTTGAACACACCGAAAAAGAGAAAAAGAGAAAGTAAACAAGTCGTGTTGATGTCTATGTTTGGGGAAGAATGGGCAGATTGGTTCAGAAACCTCAAATAACTACTTGTTCCCATCAGGTGCGATCATGTAAAGTGCTATCTCTGAACGCCCAACAAATAAAACGGTGAAGCGGATGAGCTGCAGCAGCAGAAAGTCACCATGTGTCACTGCTGTCAGCAAAGGACAGGAAACAGGGCAGGATTGTCAATACTGGACAGTTCAGTTTTAGCATTAAATGGTGTAAAGATCATGAATTTAAATTGGCAGATTGGAGTCTAAATGGGAAAAGCAGATACTGATATCAGCCAGGAAAAGCCTGATCTGTACATTTCTAGTTTAAATCATTTTAATACGATTATAAAGAAAGTGGAGCGACCAGACATTCCTTTAGCTGTTTGACGGCTTCCTGAAGCAGATTACTAATATTTTAAGACAGTTGATTGGAAATACTTGTCATGTTTTTAAAGCCGTTGATGTCTGATTGGTTTTCTCAGCAGACAGCCTGACAAATTGATCAATTAATATCAACTTGTTATACATGTGTAACTTTCTGAACATTATGCACTGGAATGGTTACAGTTGGCCATATTGTATCTGTAATGATCAATATGTTATATTTCAGCAGCATTAAAAAAAAAAAACTTTTTCTATTACATTTTCTATAAAAGCTATTCCATCATGTCATATTTTCCTTTGACGTTTTGTGGAAATATCATGAAGCTGTAATATTTTTGGCCAATGTTGTCATATTGCAAAAAAACTCAAAACTGCTTAGAATGAGTGAAAAGCACACTATAAGAAACCTTTATGAACCCAAATTAGATCAAAATGGGCTAAATCGACTGTATGTGTGGATTATTCAGCAGATTTTCCGGCACATAAATTTAATCCACTGCCCACTTGTCTGCTCTAAGGCATGTTCCCTCCCTTCTACTTTTCTCCCACCTGGCATTAAACGTCTTCCTAGCACTAAAAGCATATATCATGTAATATTTGGAGTTATTCAGTGTTGGCCAAGCAGACTGATTGGAGCCATCTAACCATTTCCTCCCCTGGGCTTATATGTGACAACATGGAACAAATTGTAGCCCTTCTGAATCACTCCGCAGCCCCAACAACTTAAGCACTGGAGGACAGCTGTGGTGAGCAGCATTGGGAGTGCCATGCATCTTAAACATGTTGGAGTCAGCGTTTCAAAGTGAAAATATGTGTATTTGCAAGGTCTTCCAAAATTATTTTTTGTCAGCTCGTGTACTGTGTTCCTGCTACGGACAAAAAAGACAAAACAAAAAAGAAGTGCAACCTTTGTTTATGTGCAGGTCATTTTATGTGGGGAATCTACTTAATACCACCGGATCAAAGAGGAAGAAGGTCAGGGCTTAACAACAACCAAGAAGAGGGACTTTGACAGCTGAGAAATGCTTGTGTCAATTTAAACCAATTACGACTGTAGCTACACTATCATGATTTTAGGGCAAAACACCAACCCTCTAATTTGACAAAAAAAAAAAAACAGCTACAACTCTTCCTATAAAGACAATTACAAAAGAATGTACCGTAGTAATCAGAAGTGAAACATTGTCAGTCATGCAAACACTAGAGCAAACAAAAGAGCAACACGAATGATGATTAGAGGTTACATAACGCCAACTGATTTGCATGCAGGTTATTAATTTCCTCTAAAATCTGTGAGTCTCAAGGGTTCCTGCTGACAAAGGCCTGACTTTTTGGTTCAGTGGCTTGTGAAGCACATCTATGTGATCCCGAATCGTCCCGCAAGCTCTCTACCCCAGGGGGAAAGCTGCACAAATAAGAGAAGTTTCCACCGCTTTGGAAAAGTGTCCGACCCCTTGAACTTTTTCACATTGAATTTACATTTCTGAATTTCACCACACATAAAAACAGTTCTGTCCCGACTTTGGGTCTAAAACAAACTGCAAGAACGGCCGAACAAGGGTTGCAAGAACAGAATAATGCCATCTTGGTCTTGAAACCCAGGGGGGGGACAACAAATTCTTGTAGAATATGTGCAGCATCTGCCTTTTACACAGCTGTTCTGTGAAGGTCTCACAGGTTTCATGGAGAACATTAGTGAGTAAACAGCGTTATGTAGACCACAGAAAAAGACAACTGCATGAGTTGTAGAGAAATATCCAGCAGAAGTTTATAAAACCAAGATTTACTCTTTCTAATCTGAAATTTGAAAGAGTGAGACACGACTGCAGATGGCACACAAGGCACGGTTTTCTACGGAAGCTAACCGGGCAAAGAGAACTTTGTGAAGAGAAGCAGCGAAGGAGCTCATGATCACTTTGGAGGAGCTGCAGAGATCCACTGACAACTTTCTCCACAAATCTGATCTTCACAGAAGAGCAGCAAAACGAAATCAGTTGTTCAAACAAAAGCGAGAGTACTGATAAAAGTTTGTGTTGGTCTTTCACGTACAATTCTGATTTTTAAAAAAATGCATACTGCGGTTGCAATGAGGCAACATTTGAAACACTTCGGTGGTATCAATATGATTGCAAGTCACTACAGAGCTTCTGATCATATTATCTTCACTTTTGCTAGAGTGCATCTTGATTTCACATTGCTGTGCAAGATGTTGTCATTTCCAATAAGAAAAAATGCAACTCAAATGTGTTTGCGGAACTTTCAAACATGTCATATTACTCACTGATTAATAATCTACCCTGAGGATAGCAGTAAACAAAAGACTGTTTATGAAGGAGAGCTTTGCTCGGACAAATGAGCTGGTCCCTCTGTGGCCGTGATATCTTTCTTCTATTTTTCTGTTTACGTCCTTAACCAGAACTTTATACTAAGAGTCTGTCAGAAGTCGAATGAGCAGACTCAGGTGCTTACCGACATCTGGGAGTAAATAGAAGGTTTTTTCCGGGGATAAGAGACTTTTCATTTGTCACCCTGTCCTTTCCTCGCCTTTTTCATTTCCTCTCAACTTTCACCAACTGCGCATCTTGTCTGTCACCCAACCTGGTGAGACTTTTGTATGTCTCATTTCCTAAAATGAAACCGTAGAGGACAGACGGCAAATGCTAGATGACCTACGCCTGCGTTGGGGTTAGTGACACAGTGAGGAAAACTCATTTTATCTCAAACACACGGTCAAAGAAATGAAAATATTGAAGAAGTGGTATCATCAGATTTTTCAGATTTTCAGAGTTTTTGTGCCTTAACGTGAAAGGTCAAAAAAAAAATTCAATATCATTCTGAGGTGGCCAAAAAAATATAACCCGATATTAGGCATCATCTAAAAGGCAGGTTACTTGTTATCTGACCAGGCTGAAGAACACAATGTTGATATTTCCTGTCCAGATGTCCAGCTGGCGGATGGAGTTGATTGGAGGGCAGCTCCAACCTGACCTTGAACTCTCTGTTTATCAGGGACAATGAGGTTTCCTATAGATTCTCACTCTGCAGAACCAAATGTGAAGGTTAGTACACTGTGACTGTGCTGTTCTTGCTGAAATGTTCCACAACCAGTATTACTGTCTGCTGTTTATTGCTGCCTTTTGGATATTAATCGCCTCCGTTATATGTGCCTCTGACCAAATAATTTTGGTAAAAGTGGTCAATAGTGATCATTAATGAAGCTGTCATCACTTCCATTGACACCTCTTATTAGTCGCCACAAAATTTTTTAAGAAACTCTGCACAGAATAACAAGAAGTCCTTTTTACAGCTTGATTTATGGGTCCCCCCAATTGCAAATGATGATGTACAAGCACTTTGATAAAGAGCTTGTCCAGCGCCACAATAACCACACTTTTCAGTGTATTAAAACATTGGTTTGTGAGCTATACTAACACAAAGCAATAGCAGTGAAGTGAAATGAAAGTGATGTATGGTTATAAAAACTATTATAACTAAAATCTTCATCAGTACTTTGTAGAAACAACATTTTGCAGCAATCACAGAAATCTATTTTATCAGCTTTGTACAGTCAGAAACTGAAATTATTGCTAACTTTTTCCTTGAAAATTTGCTTAAGTATCGGGAAGGTGTTATCAGCCATTCTTAGTTGAATTTAGGTTTGGACCTGGACATAAACATAACATTTCTAACTCTCAGTGTTGTTTTGTTACGTTTTTCCAGCTTCTACCAGGTTTTTTCCCATGATCGCCCTATATTTAGCTCCAATCATCTACGCTCTGAACTCTGAACAGCTTCCCTGCCCATGCTACAAAAAACAACAACATCCCTCGTGCATGACTCTCCCGCCACCATGTTTCAACATTGGCATGGTGTGAAGTACTGATTTTGCGCCACCCACTGTGTTTCGTTTGAAAGCCAAATTGTTCAATTTTGGTCTCACCAGAGCACATTTATCTAAATGTTTGCCGTGACCCCCACAGATGGCTTATAGCAAACTGTTAACAGGAAGTCTAATGACTTTCTTTTAACAATGGCTTTCTTCTTCTCTCTCCAGATTTGTGGAGTGCAAAGTGTTGACAGATTCTCCCACATAAAATCGGGATGCCTTCTGCTCCTCCACAGAGCTGCTGATGGCCGCTTGGCTGCTTCTTTGATAGATGCTGTTCTTGCCCGGCCAGACGCGTCAGGCGGACACCTCTTTCTTAGTCATTTCGAAGCAGGGAAACTCTCCACTTGCAAGGAGATTCTGCAGGCAGTTAATTGCTCTCAATTTTATTACAATAAAATGCACAACATTACTCTAAACACAAGAATTGCATAATTCATTAAAATGTAACTTACAGTGAACTACTGGATTCTGAATGCGTAGTCCCGCAGATTGTAATTTTTGTCAGCTCAAAAAAACTAACTGCTTGGTGGCTGTAGCTTAAAATCTACCACACACAAGTAGATTGATAATCTTCCAAATTCCCAAAGAAAATAACAATCCTCCATCTGTCACTTCCGTGGAGGTTTTGATGAATTCTGGTTTACATTCCCTTTTCTCACAAAGGCATTAGAAGCTTTGCTTTGCATGCTTCACCATGATTTGTACAAGTTAAAGACTATTTTTGCCCACCACATTGAGGGGCATTACAAAATGAAAAAGAAAGGAAATGCAAAGTGTGAGGTGGAAGTACTCTGAGCAAAAAAGCACAATACAGCTGCAAAGATCAGCTTGGAGAACCATTAGCAGAGAAGAGGCGCCACAAATCAACCATACAAGATAACCCCACCACTAGATCAAGGGTGGCAATCAAACAGAGAATTGATCTCAGAGGATGAGATCGGGAGCTCAGAGGGCGGACATCCACCGAACCCTATTTTTCAACCATAAACTCCAACAAGACAGTTTAAAGTGCATCAGACAGTAAGGGCTTATTCAGATGGAAAATGATAGGTGCTTATTGGAACAACTAATAGCTCTGGGATGTACACTGGTAGAGTGGAGCAAACACTGCAAAAAAAGGAAGAAAAAATAAAAACAATCCAGCTGGATGGGAGGAAAAAAAAGAGGAGGTTGACAGAAATATCGCTGTTATAGAAGCCGCGGCCAAAACACAATAGAGAAACAGCACGGTAATTTCAGCTGAGGGGGCATTGCTAACCCTGCATGATCCAAAAAGAGTTCAAAACACTGACAGCAATGCACAGGCAGACACATTTAATAAATAGGAAAAGGCCTCAGTTTTCTGCCTCGGACTTCTTTACAATCACGCTCTCTCAATAGGATTATATTAAAACGGTACGGATGCATATTTGTGCTAGAAAGTAATCGGGCAAGCACAGCTTCTCCAGACATAAAACCGATACTGTGCAACCTTAACATTAGTGACATTTCATGCCAGCAGGGAACCCATTCACAATGAAATGGATTAACATTTAAAACAGTTTCTCAGAGGAGGAAATGTGCAAACTGTGAGGGTGCATTCAGGTTAAGATGTTGCCAGAAAACGGCTAATGGCAATCCTTGTGTCGGAAGTACACAGAGTAACAATAAACAGGTCTTGCTGAATCCATATGACTGAAATAAGAAAAAAGAGGGATTGCAGTTTTTCTTGCTCTCTAATTCACAGTGTTTAAAGAAGCAATGCACCATTCTATGCTAATGTGCATTCTTCATATGTAGAATGGCCTTATTTATATGCCTTTCTGTCTGTAGGGGTGTAGGTACGAATGTTCAATATGAATAGCTGTGCAAGCTTTAAAATGTATTACACATATTACGAATGAGTTAAAACTCACATGAGCAGGAAAAACAAAAATATGTTCTACAAAAGACTCAATCAGTCTTAAAATAGTGTGACATTCAGACACGTATTTATAAAGAAATGCTTTTGCATCACTGCTGAATAGGTTATAGACAGTATGTGAACAAATGACCACCACATCACCACATTATTGCTGGATATATCAGCAATATTAATAATAATTATTGTCCCTAGTGGGGTCGGGAGTTGCTGATGTCCAGCTAACGTTTCGAGCGAGAGGAGGGGTGCATCCTGGACAGGTCGCCAGTCTGTCGCAGGGCAACACAGGACAAACAACCATGCACACACACACTCACACCTAGGGAGAATTTTTAGAAAAACCAATTAACCTGACAGTCATGTTTTTGGATCGTGGGAGGAAGCCAGAGTACCCGGAGAGAACCCACGCATGCACAAGGAGAACATGCAAACTCCGTGCAGAAAGACCC
>CAEFZY010069922.1:0-28254 GCA_903066815.1 Brachyrhaphis roseni
GGTATGCTTGTATATATATGTATGTATTTTTCCTTCTTTCGGCTCTAATAAAAATGTTAAAACTCAAAAAAAAAAAATAAATAAAAATACAGATAGGCCCAAAAATGTTACTGATTGAACCAAAATGAATTCCACTTAAATCTTTCGCAAAGGTGCCCTGACCAAGACTGGCAACAAAATGATTATTATTATTGAGGAACAAGTTTGTTTCTAACATGAAATAAATAGCTGAAATCCATGAATATTTGAGTTCAACACCATATAACCCAATATGTATTTACGTGCACAGTGGAAACTATCTTACCACCACAGCAGAACATCCACAGTGTTTCTTTATTTCCGCTCTTTTGGGCACAGCCAATCAGTGCCAAGGAAAAGAAATGACGCTTCTTGATTGGCTTCAGTGCAAATGGTTTTTCAAGTTGCCAAGCTGCATTTTCTTTCAAATATTTTCGACCTGACACTATGAAAAGAAAATTGTGCATAGGTGAATCTGTGAACACTGAACATGTAACGGACAGGGGCTCACTGTATAAATGTGAAAGAGAAAAATAAGGCTATTAGTTGCATTTTTTGTAATATTTATTGGGAAACCCTTTTGAGTATTCAATGGAAGTGTATTTATTGACATAAAGGCACTGAAAAACTTCTTATAATTGTTGACCAGTGTTTTTCATGTTTCCAGTAGTGCTTAGAGGATTTATTTTTGCTGGATCTTTGAAGGCATCATTCACATCATTATAATGATTAGCTCCCTCCACAGTTTTTTTTTTTGAGGAGTTGGATGCTAATGCTACATATGCTCCAAGTTGAAGGAGTTGGATGCTAATGCTACATATGCTCCAAGTTGAAAAACTAGACAAAACAAGTTTCCTAAAATGAAAATCCCAGGTGAGATTTGAACTTCTAGAAGTCTGTATGTCATTAAGTGTTTCACAGAAACATGAATACATTAGTGAACATGCTCCCTTCAATGTTAGATAAAAAGTTAAGAACATTGTTGTTAGCTTGCTTCGCTAGTAGCAGTTAGCTTAGCACAGAGCACAGCAAGTATTCTCACTGGCTTTTTGGAACATCGTTGAATTTGGTTTCCCAGACTTTAAAAAATAATTAAGGTTCTATTATTATAATTTGTTTGATTAATTCAGTTTATACTGCTCTCAAAATTACTGCCGTTAGTTTTTAAGTAATTTCTCACTGTAGCTACTTGAACAATCCATTTTTTGGCAGTCAATCGGCATCGTATTTGCAGTGACACCCCAACATTTCTTCCGAGTACCAATGAAGGCAACATAAGAATGACCAGTGCTACTTGCACAACATATGGAGAAGTGACAGCTTTGGCTCAGCGGGAAGACTAGCTGTCTCTCAATCGGAAGGGTTGCGGTTTTGATTGCAGCCCCAAGTTGCCTACTGATACTGTGCATGAAATGTGAACTGTAGAGTAAAAAGTGCTTTGAGTGTTTGATTTGACTTGCAAAGCACTAAGTAAGTGCAGTCCATACACCCTGGGAATATAATATTCCTTTGCTCAGTTGTAATGGTGATTAAGAAGGGAAAATGCTGAACTCAAGAGTGCACAGGCTAGCGGTCGGCCATTTGATCCATCAACAGTACTTAATCACTAAAGGTCAAAGATATTGTTTAAATTATCACATTTGCCTATGAGAAATAACAGATTGATGCTAGTTGCTTACGACAGTTGAATTTGTTTGTTTTTGCTTTTCTTTTTTTATCGGAAAGTTCTGGAAAGTTCTGCCAGCAGATAGATACTGTCATCCATCCTCTGGTAATATTTTTAGTTTGTTTTGACAAATTGTGTGTTTTTGCTGAATTTTTATCACAGCATTCCTTTTGAGAGGAGAGTTCTGTCAGACAGAAGTAACTAATACGTCACAAACGACTTTTCAGAGCAACAAACCTGCAGTTTTTTCTAAATTCTGACAAGGACAATGCATTAAAAGTGGAAGTTTATAAGCAACTAGTTTCATCCATCATCTAAAATGTGTGTACGAATCCACAGGCAACAGCTGCGAGCTCCCAGATGTGTCACTCTGTTGTTGCCTGTGTGAGAAAGCGTTATCAGATGCACAGCTTCAGCTCGGTTTAATTAAGGCGGGGCCGTGTCAACAGGACCCATCGAGGTCAAGGTGATTGAGGCGGCTGAGCAGGTGGAGAATCAATGAGATTGGCTCCCACAGAGCATATCGACCACTGGTCAAACACAGAGACTATCGATCCACATGTTTACAGTGGAAGTGTAGTTAGCAGTGGAGCTCATAAACTGGATTCACATTAAGCCTCAAAGTTTCCTGTTTGAATCTCCCCACATTTCCCAAAACTGATTTATTCCTTTCGGGGTTTTTTTTTGTTTTGCTTTAGAATTGGCTGAGCTTTGAATGATTTTGGGTTAGGTTCATGTAAAATTACGTCTGAAGCATGAAACCCCAAACTGGATATTCCAGCCCCTTGTGTATTTATATAGTTGCGCACAAAGAAAATGAATGCCTTTTTTAATAGAGTTGCATGTAATAGACCAAGACAAAGTAGTGGATAATTGTTAGGTGGATGGGAAAGTATTTTCGAAAATGTTCACAAATAAAAATCAGAGAGATGTAGCGTGAGAGGTCAATGCAGTGTGGCTACAGTGGTCAGTCTTCTGGGATACGTCTGATTGAACATTTACAGACTTAAATTTTCACCAAACAACAACGAGTCGACTATGATGAGGTCCCCAAACACTCTTGATTCCAAATTTGGGGATCACCAAACTTTTGTAAGAGAAAGACAAATTATGCAGAAATAGCATCAAGTCGAATAAAAAAACACCTGAGTTTCTCATGCAGGCCATTAGCATCGAAAAGGAGGGGGGATGAAGTTGGACAGCTTGAAGTTGTCAGGAGGCTCAGACAGACTAGCAGCAGATGAAGTAGCCTTGAAGAGGTTTGCCACCCCCATCCCCGTGAAAACACAAGCTAATTATTAAGAAAACAAAGGGAGGACTACAGCGACCCACGCTGCGAGCCAACGCACACAGATCCCCGGCAGAGTAATTGTGCGTAAGCTATTTGGGCTGAAAGCAGCAAGATTTGGTGATCTTCTCCCCGGCTCGGCCAAGCAGAATGAGCAACAGCTGTTCCCCGAGACGGGATCTGAAAACAAGCTCGAGAAAAGATTCACTCCCTCCACTCAGTCCGCTGGTAGACATTAGTCAAGACAGTTTTTCATATCCTGCTGCTTTCAAATAATAATATTTAAAAAGAAAAGCGAAACACTATTTTCGCTGCTATTTTGGGGTTTTGCTAACGCAGAAGTAACTTGTAAGAGAGTTTTCTTCTTCTTTTTTATCATCGAAATGAACAACTAAAGCTCATAAAGGCTTGGCTGTGTTAACAGCACTAGCGCTGCCAGTGAAGCTCGGGAGCTGGGTGGGGTGAGCAGGAGGTGAAACACGGTTCTGAACGGGCCCTGAACATTTTTGCATTGCCTTCTGTCATACATGATTAAGTTATACAATTCAAGAGGCTTTTTGTTCGTCCCCTGCGCTTTCCCAATCTCTACACAGTATCAAAAAAAAAAAAAAGATCTCCGTCCAACACAGCTGAGCGCTTCGCTTCCAATCTCGCTTTGCATTTGGAGCACTGAGGGAAGAAAGCGTCTCTGGGAATTGGACGATACCCGGCAGCCCCCGGCGCGGACGCCTTGGTGGAGAGCCATGTTTTCAATTGGTTCTGGGGCCGGAGCGTTTAACCTTAGCGGGACGGTGCGGTTCCGTTCGATTTCGGACGGAGTCAAAACAACTGATGTCAGCTCCTGAGAAATGGCGCTGACGGGCGAGTCAGAGAGTCGTTGTTTTCGTTGCATGACCCCAGTATGAGTTGAGTTAATGTGCGGCGGGGGCCGGTCTTGTGCTAAATTCTGTTCCCCCTGTGAAAATCTGTTCCCCTTGTGTCGGGAACGCGCATTGCAGCCAGAGAGGCGGTGTGGTGGCCGAATTAGTTCTGGTGAAGTTTGCAGGTTGGCTTCTACTGTATTTTTTTAAATTTATTTTTTATTAGAGTTTTGGCTAAATAAAAATATTGGATGTAAAAAATACATGACTTGACAGTAATTGATGATGATTTGGAATTTTTAAGCAAATATCAGATATTGGAGTATCGACGGGGGAGTTTATTTGTGTATTCAGTCTCAACTGGACTTATAAATGTACGCAAGAGCATTTGGGCCACAATTTTTTTTCTTTGACTTTTTCCTCCAAATTCTGACTTTAATCTTCCTAGTCAAGCATTCTGAGAAAAAAGACATAATTCTTGTTTTTTCAATGGCTCTAATCCTCTTGCGTACAAACGTTCTCCTTTATGTGTGTTTTACTTGAATACAACCTCTTAAGGTAATTTTTTTCTTGCATGTGTGTACTGAGGTGAGTGCGTATTGCAAAGCGACCTCCTAATCACACTTGTGCTGATTAACAGCTACAGTATGTTAAGATCACTCTCCAGACCTGCAACATTCCTCTGGAGCATGCAGCTGCTTCAGGTCACATGCAGACACACCATGGACACACACACACTGGTTTAGGGATGTGGAATGAAAATGCATGGCAACGATTAGAAATAATAACCTGATATTATTCCTAGATCCCTCGTATAAAATGAATCGTGTTTTAATCAGCTTGTGGTTATTTTTCTTACAATCTCTAGTATCGATTGCAAACAGAACCTGGCGACTGCTTCCAGCTTGTTAAACAGATAGACCAATTACTGTGCAAATCAAGTTGCAAAAAGACGCAGTGATTTAAAAAAACCATCAACAAAAAAACCCACCAGCTCCTCGTTTAGCTTGATTTCAGTTTAACCAAGCAGTTCCGATTATGCGAAAAGATTTTCAGACGAACGTAATGGACGGAAAAGCTGATAAAGTGAGCCAAAACGCAATCACAGCCGGGTGACTGTAAGCCTAAAGTAGCCGGTAAACGTACGACTTTATCTTGTGAAAGATAAGCATTGCTTTAGCTACTTTTCTCAGAAATACGCAGACGGACTCTGATGGATGTAAGGCAGAAAAACCAGAAGTACCGGATCACTGGTCATGGTGTCAAGATACTCCAGGGAAAAAATTATATATCCACATCAATTGGTAGTTTTTATTAGAAATATGAAGTTGTTTCGTTATTGCGTTTCTTTCTTTTTTTTTTTTTAACACTTTTGCAGCACTGAATTACAAATTTGACGTTAAAAACTGGAATCAAATCGAGAACCGATCATGTCTTTTATAATGTGTCCGTATGTTTGTGTGGTTTCATCTGCAGTTTTTCACTTTTCGGTGTCCGTCCGTCTCGGCTGGCTGGCCTGGAAATACGAACAATTTCCTTTTGCAAAGGATCACTGACTTTTCTGAAGTTGCACGTTTGCAAAAGACTATTCTCATTTCAAAGATGAACACATACAACATTCGATGGCAGCCACAAAGGACAGAAATAAACTTGTCACAAAGAAACAAACATTACGACAACATCCGATTTAGATCTATCAGTCGGCGTGTATTTTTATGTCCGTTGTGTTGAGGTTTGACACGACACTTACTGGCTTCAGCAAAGTGTGTCAAACAAAAACCCCAACACACTTCAAGGCCAGCCGAGTGGGTTAATGATTTATGAATGAGGGTGTGGGACCACCCAGCGACTGGGGGCCTCTCACAGCTGCTTAACATGATCGTTTGGGAGAACACACACACACACACACCCCCACACACACCTGCACAGATAAAAATGTGTACTTTAAAGCAAGCCTACGCATGGTGGACAAGCACTTTTGGATGGATTCAGTTCTAACAGGAGCGAAGTGAAGCAGCTTCATGAAACTATGCAATGCTGTGGGAAATGTATGACAACCAACCAGATTTAACGTGACAAAGATTACATAAAAAAACATGAAAGACGGATTTATTAAAGGAGATGAAAAAATTTCTAAACCAAGTCGACCCGACGTGAAATGAAGATCTCCCTCTACGTCTAACTTTATCTTCCTGGAAGTGTTCGTAATAACTACTAATCAATCTTTTACGTCACTCTGGAGAAATTTTTATCTTTGTGTGTAATCATGGACAGGTTGTGGTATGTTTGGGGTCATATCACAGTAGGTAAGTCAGACTTTGACTAGCCCAAATTCATTGTCCATCAGCTATGAAAGGTTGTCCTGGTAGCAAAGCAGCAAAGTAGCAAAGCAGCGTCAGACTGTCAAACTTCTGCCTCTGCAGCTTCTATCTGATTGTCTCTGCAAATTTTGAGCGAAATTTGGAAATGACGCAAAAAAGAAAGAAAAAAAATACAAAATAGGCGTTTTTCCTTCCACTGTTGGAGTGAATCACTCAGGCTACGCAAAGTGTAATTTTGTCCGATGTTGGAGTTAAACATGGCTGTAAAAAGCAGAAAGCAGAAGGTTGAAAACTAGCACCGACCACCCAACTCAGGAAAATAGAGTAAGGTTTTCAGGAATGTGTTTCTGTCGGACAATTACGACTTGTCCGTAATTAAAAAAATTTTTTTTAAATTACGGTAGGTAGGAAGCCGTCGTCTTCCTACCACTTCCTGTCGACTTCTTCGTCTTTTCTGCCAGTGGTAGCATCGGTTGTTGATCACATGGCTCGTGTGATGTGAAAAAAGTCAAGGTATTTTTGTGGAATACATTAATTTCGATACAGCCAAAAAATGTTATGGAAAAACATGTTTTTAAAAAAAAAAAAAAAAAATCTACTTGTTTTCATTAAGCCAATTTATTTTTGTAATTCCAGCTTGTGCAATCTACGGCCAATGGAAACGCAGCGACTGATCTGAAATGCCACATCAGAACCCAGATGTGAGAATGTTTAAAATAGTATTTTCCTTGAATATTTAAAAGAACAATGCTCTTCTCACGACACCTGATAATTCCAGCTACTGATATTTTGTGGGTCTGAAGCGAAAAGATTTGGACTTTAATAAAGACAAACCTTCAAGGAGCCCACAAATCTGCTAAACATGGTCTTCAACAATAGAAAGTCCAGAATAGACAGCCTGCTATAAACACACTACAATTTACAGCAGAGACGATCTCTATTGCTTTAATAAAGAACAGACTTGTGGGGCGGCTTTTCAGGATATTTTAGTCTTCAGAGGCGATTTTGCTTTAAGTCAAATGTTTTTGTTTTTCAGGCACAACTTGCAATAATCAGAAAAGCTGATTGAAAGAATATTATTCATTATGAACTGAAAAGCTCACCATTACAGCCTGGCTGCATTTGCACAGATTGGAAAAGCAGGACTGAACGGGATCCTAATCTAAAAAAAAAAAAAAACTTCTAACAAGGGAGCATAAGCAACAGATATGCATGCGCTCACATTTCACCCTGGCATGCACATTAGAGAGGTACAACAAGAGGAGGGTTTCTGATCGCTGGACCTGCTTTGGATAAGATAGCTCAGCGGGAGCATAAAAAAAAGAAGAAAAAAAAGCGGCTCATCTCTGTATCGTGGAATCCAATCGCTCCTGCAGTGATACAATCCCCAGACAGTACACCTGCTTCTTTTCATGCCGGTGGTTTCCTGCAGACCAGGGATCGTATCTGCAGGGAGAGGGACGGGGATTAACTTTTCTAGAAAAGAAAAGACAGGGACGGCCGGCTTAGATGGCTTTCTCTTTTTTTTTTTTTTTGAGACCAACTCATATTGGCTCCAGGCTCCCTTCTCAGCCTCTTATCCTCCTGACATCTTCGGGGCCACACCGAAGAAAAGTAGTTAAAAAAACACCAGTAATTTGAGTGCTTTTCTTTGCCTGTGCATGTGTGTGTGTGTGTGTGCGTGGGGGTGTGAGGGATACATGCTTGGTGTGCTGAGTGTGGACGTCTCTACCTCCATAATATCTACTTGTAGTAAAGTTTTTTATTGCGCCTGCTTTTACATTTGCAGTGTCTTGCAGAATGGCCAACACAAAGTAGTGTGTGCAAATGTGAAACTGAAGCAAAATTATGCATAACTTTCCACATTTTTATAAATTAGTAACTGAAGGTTTGGCATTCATTTGAAGTATTTTATGCCTGCATGTTCTTTGACATCCCCAAATGAAATACATTACAATCAACCGCCTTCAGAAGTCGCCAAAGTCATAAATAAAATGTGAATAAGTTAAAGAGATATGAACCACCTTTAAAGACATTGTAATTTTTTGTGTTCTGGACAAAATAAATCTTAAAAGAACTTTTGCATATTTCTGGGTTTCTATTTATCTCTTTAAAAGTGAAGCAGGATGTCAAAACCATTTGTTTGGGGTTCACTGTTAAATCTCATCATCATTAGTTGTTGATTTTCCGAAAAGCTGACTATGTTAGCTTTTCGCTTCGTCTACTATTTTACTTCTCTGCCATGTAGTCCCTTGTGTTTTGGCTTCTTTCTTTTTTTTAAAAATCAAAACAAGGCAAGAATTTTGTTTAGTCACCGAAGGCAAAATAAGTTAATTTAGTAAACATGTCACAGTGAGCATATAGCTGTTTACTTTGTTTAGGACTAACCTGTACAACTTTAGAGTCGGCAAACTTGAGCAAAACTTCAAAAAGTAAAACAAAAAAACTAAATTTACACACCAAACTTTCATTCTTATTTTTATTTATTGATTTATTTTTATTTTTCAATTGTGCTCTGATTTTATATGCATGCAGATGAGGGGCAGGTTGGATGCAAACCATCCACTAATGACCAGTGAAATAAGTTATTAGAGTTTGTAAAAACGGAGAACTTTGCAGCTGGCCAACATTTAGTATTTAGCTTCAAAGTACAGGATTCATTGTATTTATGTCTCGTCTGAGATGAACCCGGCCTGTAAGTTTCCATGTACTAAAAAAGATCCATCGAAATGTTGCTGGGAGGTTTGAAGCATCACTTATCTCGTCTTCTAAGTCTCACTCGTCCGCGTACATTGGAGAGTTTATTTTCTCTTCTCTCTGCTCCGATTAGTGCTAAACACTGTCTTAACAGGAGACTCCCGCTTTGTTGTGAGCGCATTAATTATGAAACTTTAACCACAACCAGAGGAGTAGCTGCACCAGGTCTCCTACTGCTCAGAATCGAAACAGAAAACTGGTGATGTCAGCATGAAAAATGTATCCAACAAATAACGTTTATGACACTGCAGTTACAGATGGGCTTTGATCTTTGATTTTTGTTGGATGGCATATTGTGATTATTGCATTTTAAAGTTGATTATTTTTCTTATTTTGAACATCAGTAATAAAATTATCATTGATTATCGTTATTGATTAAGAAAAATAAATAAAATATGTTCTCTGAAAATTTCGTCACTGTTTGATTGTCTGTTAGGACAATAATGTGAGACATCAGCTGAATTAAACTTATTTTTATATCTACAATAAGTTACTTGACAGTCACATAACATTTCTGTTGTCCCAAAACTAAATTTGTATATATTTTAAATCTTCTAAACAAAATTGTGAAAAAAAAAGCGCCAACCCTGAATTAAAAACTTGTTCTTTGCATAAATAGTGTAATGATATATGTGACACTTGTGTAAGAATGCACCTGAGTATGTGAGCATGCACAGATGTAAACGCTGGGAGTCGTTTCGCGCAGCATGTCTGAGTGAAATCTATCTTCTTTGCTCTGCTGCTTCTTCACAGAAAGCTGTCATCCACTTCTTTGATGCCGACTGATGATGGAGCGAGCTGCTCCCTGAAGCCCTACTCAGTGTCACTCCATGTGACTTGGGTTTCACCCTTGTTAAGTTGCTCTCATTCACCGCGCTGCACTTGTCTCTGCTGGTTAAGCACACGACTTCCTCACGCTATCTGCCTCTGTTTGTGAGACATTCGGACGCGCATGGTGAAAATGAAAACGGATGGATTTTATTTATTTGAATCGAACGTAAAAACTGCAACTGTGATTGTTTATTGTTCAGTAAAAGACATACAAGGTGTGCTGTGAAGACCTGTTAGCTGAAATGGCGCTATTTCTAACCTTAGAGGGGAGGGGCGGGCCAAGGAGGACTGAGGGATTTAATTGGATCAGCCCAATGTCGGTCATTAAAATCAACCAATGGGCTGTCACGGTAGATAAAAATTCGATTTAATATAATTTTTTTGTTAAATTATCACAGCGCCACATATGGACATTATGTACATCAGTCCTCCCCTGGACAGAAGTTCAAACTGAATGCAGCTTTTTTTTTTTTTTTTTCTTCTGTTCAAATTGTCAACCCGCCACAGTGGCCGGTGCGTTGCTCCAATTTACACACCACTTCATACTTTTACCCGCATTTGGCCAGTGACGGGTGCTATTGAACAGAAATCAACGGTTTACACTTTAGGATGTTAGGTTTATTGTCGTTTTCTCAATAAAGCAATGTCAATTTATTGCTATATGAAAATATGAACCTAATCAAGCTAGTCAGCTGATTTCTGGGCAAACACAAGACCTGGAAGATGTTGCACAAATCACCCCAGAGGAGCCTGAAGAACTTATCAAAGTCTAGGGGTAGCAATATATGATTATATATATATCAGAAATCCTCCCATATTTATGATTCATCATATTCATTTATATATTGTGTTGTAAGTCTTAATTGAAGAATATAACATGATTCTGTGGGGGAATCAACATTTTTCCAGAGGTGGCTATGGCCCCCTCTTGCCCCCCTTGGGGGTGGCCCTGCAAAATCCAAAAGTTAACTTCATGCTGGATAAATTTATACAGATACACATATGTTTCCTTTGCATCATAGATTGTTAGAACAATGTTTTATTTTTATTTTTTTATGTAAGCAGGACTTTATGTTATTTTGGAATTCAGCAGGTTTCATTACAATTGTTCCAGAGCAGAAAAAAAATATGTTGCTGCAATTACATGCAAGACGACTCAGACGCAGACATGGAGCCGTCAGATTCACGCAAACAACAAGTCAATAAATCCCAACGCACAAGAATATCGACGTTTGGCATGCTCATGCAATCATCTGTCATTCTGAGGTAATCACACATCTCCATTTTGGACTTTTATTATTTGTATATATAAACCTCAATTTAAAATATGAGAAATGGGAGGATTTCTGATTTTATTATCTTGAGGGGGGGGTAATAAAGGAGGCAGAGCCCTGCTGTTTACATGAGATAAACTCTAATCAGCCAGTGTTTGATGTTGTGCGCACATATCATTATCATGCATATGTGTGTCTATGAGTTCAGTCGTTAAATATTCATCAGAGAGCGTCATTGTTTTTGGAGGGCTACATACGGGGTAATTAGAGCAATAGTTTATGTCCACACAAACAACTGCCTCCCAGAGCTGAGGGACTCGGCTTTAATGTCAAACAGACAGGGCCATTGTGTCTGCATGTCTTTCTGCACGCTTGTCAGTTAGCCTCAAACAAATGTACATGTTGTATGTGCGCGCATATGTGTGTTTGTAATGTGAAACAGGCAAAGTCAGAGGAAGCGTTTGTGTGTGTGTGTGTGTGTCGTGCTCTGTGTGTGTGTTTGTCCATGTTAAATGTGAAACAGACACTGGCGATGCCGTAGTGGCACAGAGAGAAAGGCATGACCATCCAAACGGCACCTTGGGGAGGAAGAATCCATCCACAGCCACCAGTGACTGAGTGTGTGTGTGTGCGCGCTGTGTGTGTGTGTACACAACTGAGCTACTTTTGTGTTTTTTACCACCTGAATTCTCCAAGAAGAAACATGAATCGGATTTATTAAAAATTATGGCAATATTAGAATAAATAAAAAGCAGCATTTAGATTTGTTTTTGATTGTTTTTTTTAATTGATAATAAGAGCATCGTAAATTTATTGTCAGAAATCTATTGTGAAGAGTAACTTCACTTTAATATTCTGCTTAGCTGGACATTAGAGTTTTGTGTGTCATTTCTAATTTTATAAAAGTAAAATTTTTCCTGATGAATTTTATAAGGTCTTTCTGTGGTGACTATTCATATTTGCAGCAGAGGTGATGTCACACTGTGTGCATGAAAGAGGAAATTACTTTGATTTATGTTGCAAGTACAACAAATGTATGTTACATACATTCATGTATGTCATTGATACATTCAATCAATGACATACATTTTATGTCATTGATTAATTCATCAATGACATAAAAAGCTGCTTTAATTTGCACATTTACTTTATACAATAATTAAAAATATTTTGAAATTTTTTATGTGAACATCTAGACACGTTTAAATCTCTGCATATTTCAATGAGAAATGCATATTCATGTGGTTCTGACAGTTTTTTTGGATCATTAGTTTGCTTCCCATTTTGTTCCATATAAGTGCTGAATTTCACATTCCAGTGTTGTGTGTCTTTACGTGTTTTAGTGCGAATTCTGCGAATGCATTGACCTTCACCGGAGCGTCCCGAAGCCTTCGCATCAGTTCCCAGCGCCCCGAATAAAAACGCCAGTGGGAAGAAACTTCTCCGGTTTTCTCTCTGCTTGGAAAAAGAGGCGACACACAACGCATGCGACCGAGTGACAATGGGTTTTCCAAAAATATACACACACAAAAAGAACAGAACGGATTAGTCGTCGCGTCATCAATCTTGCGTGCATGCTTTTGTTTACGGGCGGCAACTTGACCACTACAAATTAGATTACAACTGGGAACGAGGGCAGAAAAGAGAGAGAAGGAAGCAGTCCAGACGATAAATCACAGCAAAAGTGGCCTTTATGTTTTGCCGTAAAAGTCAACAGCATTGCGGTGTAAGGGTGAAGGCTAGTGCTTCATCCTTTTTACTGTGCTTCACTCTTTTTCTGCCGTCTGTTTCGTTCCACTGTAATCTCGCCGGTGTTTATTTTCCCTTCTCAACGTCCCCACTGTTCTTGATTTCTTCTTTTTGTTTTATTTTCTGACATCTTTTAACAGGCATGATGAACTCGGTATTTCTTTCGGAGTCATAGAAATAGTTGTTGACAAAAATAACATCAACCTGCTGTGTGTTACAGTAATCGCAATTTATATATTTATATGAAATGCAAACAGTTCATGGAGGGACTTTGTGACAAATATATTTATGCTCCATATTTATTTATGCACACAGCTGTCCAAATCAGTCCATGATGGTGCGTTATACTGGTTTGTGTCTGCCCAACGAGCAAAACTCTTAAAGGGACAGCGCTATGTGAAATCAACGTTTTTGAGCTTTCCATCATGTTATAATGTTATTCCCTCATCACAAACATGCTTGGAGTGTTGTTTTGATTCTTTCATGCATGTTTGAGAAATCATTTAATCTCCATGGCAACCGTTCAACTGTGCGAAATGACTGAGTGGACTGAGTACCTCCTCCTCGGAGCTGCAGTTTCCAAGCTTCCGCCTCACAGAGCAGCCCTCCTCCACGACCCCCCTCAGCTCCTTCAGACTAGCAAACAGCAATTAGCAACACACTTGGTGGAACTGCGCATCTGCCGAGTTCATTATGCGAGCTACTTCTCAGTGTGACGCTGGTAAAAACGTTTTTAAACGCCGTTGGGATGACTTACTGACGGCAGAGTTTCAGAAAGAGCAGGAGTTTTAAAGAGACAGAAGTCCAATTTTAAGGCCTTAAATTACAAAGTCAGAATGCCTCTTTAATACTCTCCTTTTTCCAAACCCAATGTTTCTTGCCTCTTATTTAAAATTCCTTGTTAATTTTTTTCACAAAAAGATCAGCTCACTCAAATAATTGACAGAACCAAGATATCAAAACAAAACATGTAATTTATTCAACTTGCAGCTAGTGTGACCATGTTTCCTGCACACAGTTGTCTACATGTAAAAAAAAAATAATAATAATTGACGGGGCTTTAATTGATGTTGATCCTGGAAATAAAACTCAACTCGTTCCTACTTTGAGTAAAGGTGTCAGCAAGATTCATAAAACAGAAACTGGAGAAATTACCCTTCTCACAAACCCACATGACGACCTGAGCAAAAGTCCTTTCGTGCTAGAAGAAACACGAGTCGCCGCCAGCTGGTACTGCAGTAGCAACCAGGGTCATCATCCTTAACACATGCACTAAACACAGTCGTGTTTCCTTTACTGCAGACAACGCTGGACGATGGACTTTATGTGACCAGCTGCCTAAACATTAACCACTTTCTTACAAGGTGTTGTCCTAAATGTGGTGGCGAGTTGCTTTAAGTTGTCCTGAACTGGGAAATCATTGCACACAATGTAACAGTGGTGACAGATAAACACACCTGTTCACACCCTGTGGCATGTGACTACATGACCATAGAGACACACACACACATCAAACCATGCAGGTGACATGGTTTTATGCAATCACGTATTTAGGGTGGAGGTGAAAGAATTGTGCTGTCCATCTTTTTTCTCTGAATGTAGCTAAACTCAAGCAGGGATATGGTAACATAAGCATCAATTCCTTCTAATATTCTCACATTGTAACTAATATTTTCTAAAAAGACATTTTGTTCTTGCAAATTTTGTTTAGTAACCGTTGAAGGTCTGAAATGACAAACGATGTTCGAGTAATATTAGAAGAATGCACTCTTTAACTCTAGAGAGAGAAGGACTTTCTTCTTTCTGCCAGGTCTCTGATGCAGCTGTCTTCAATTGTTCAACCCATTCTCAAGCCCCTCGGATGATATAAAGGCTTTCACCAAAGCCCTCTGCTCTCTCAAATATGCACGGGATCCCTTATCACATCAAAGCATTAGTTTAATAGCCGCAAAATGTATCCCCAATAGACACCAAATGCTGTTATAAAATGCAGATTAATTTACAAGTAACAAGACACATGCAAAGATAACGAGTCTAAAAGGTTTGAGACCTCCCTGAACAACTGAGTCTTTATATAAGCTCCAGTAAATTCCTCTCACATTTGTGTACTTTTTATTTTTTACATTACAGCTGCTTAGGTTTGAGTGCTGGCTAATATTGAGACCACAGTTAGTGACGTTTATGCATCACAAATCCTCATGAGGTTTAGGGTTTGCTGCTACTTGGCTAAGGATCCCACATACTCGGGCTTTCAGTGTGTATTCTTCAAGCTAAGCACGCCAACCGCAGACAGTTCAGATTTCATAGTCAAGAATATTGATCACCTAAATTTCTCTTGATAAATTCTTTCATTTTCCACAATCTGAATGAATTGATGAGCTAGTTGGACGCTTAGCCTCGTTTCTTCTTCACTGCAGCAGTCACCACCTGTCAGTACTGCAAAGAGAGCAGCAGGCGCTCTACAAATCCTTGCGACTGGTTGCACTGGCTCAACGACGTCCACTTGGAGTTGGGTACAAAACAGTTTGATGGAAACTCACTGAACAGCTTACAGTGTGACACCAAGTACATGTATGCAGTGGTAAAAATATACCTTAACACGGATGAGTCTGGTTGACGTCCACCTTGAGTCCACCTTAGCTAACCTTGCCTTGTTAGCTTGTGAAGCTAACAAGCTAACAAGGCAGCTTGTTAGCTTCACAACAAGCTAACAAGGTTAGCAAACTAACCTTGCTAACAAGGCAAGGTTAGCTTCACAAGGCAAGGTGAAGCTAACAAGGCAAGGTTACCTACTCGGGTGGGTTTGAGCAACATATCTGACTCAATAAGGTGAGGCATTAAAGCTACCTGAATGTAGTGTAAATTGCTTTGGAGTCCTCTGGACTTCATAAATCACTACACATCTATTAAGAAATAACCCATGTCTAATCTAATGTCCACTTATGCTTTAGTCGTTGGATTAGAACATTTGACAAGTCGTACTGTACCCAAAATTACATCATTTTCCAAATATTGCTCCTCCTAACTTTATAGTCACTAAAAAGTTCCCCAGGAGTAAATAGAAAAATTGCCGGTCTTACTTTTGTCTGTCTCTTTTGTGTTACACATCAACTTTAGAATTACTTCAAATGCCAAATATAATAAACCTTCTGAACCTGTCAGAGCGCCTGGGCGCTCTGCGACGCACATGGTACGAGGAAACCCAAGCCTCACACGCTGTATGAAGTTTCACATTGGTGAACTGCGCCATAAATTTTATTGACCGCTTTTCTTTTCATCCTCATGCACTGTTTTGACTATGCAAAACAATGAGTGAAATTCAAGCACCACATAAGTCATAAAACCCAAAAAGCGGGTTTCCACGCGTTGCTGTTGTCTCTGTTTTGGTTCCAAGTCTGACCAGAGCAAGTAGGTCTGATTTCAATCTCCAGATACTTTTGCACCAGCCAGAGCTTTCATTGTCGTGGAGGAGGGAGCAACAAGGAGGGGAGGAGGACTAAATACAATGCATGCAAAACAAAATCTGGAAGATGTAATTTGATATGCCATATTACATATTTTGCTCTCCCAAACTCAAAGTGCTCATGCTTTTTCAGACAGAAAAGCACTCAGAGATTCATGAATGCAGCTTGTGACTGTGTGTGTGTGTGTGCATCCAGACCTGCTGCATGTATGTACAGTAACACACAACCAAATTCGCTGTCTGACTGCCTGCCAAAAAAGTCATAGCCCTTTTCCACAGACAATCCTTCACTGTTTC
Source organism: Brachyrhaphis roseni (assembly GCA_903066815.1). Taxonomy (NCBI): domain Eukaryota; kingdom Metazoa; phylum Chordata; class Actinopteri; order Cyprinodontiformes; family Poeciliidae; genus Brachyrhaphis; species Brachyrhaphis roseni. The sequence continues at coordinate 16,525 of CAEFZY010069922.1, forward strand.
CTCCAGTCTGCTAATTGGCTTTAGCCGAGCCCAGCCCACTGGCTTGAGTCAGGAACAATTAAAAACTCCATTTATACTTGTGCGGAGAGCACATGGGCTCCCACAGAGAGCGACTGCCCACGTCGGCCCTCGTCATCTGAGTGTAATTTTAATACTTCAGGCTGCTTTCCGTGTTTATTTGAATGTGGCCCGACTTGAAAGGCTTTGCGAAGCGGACTGCGAAAATCCCCGTTTGATCGCACAAATGTCTGGCTCTGCCCTTTGAATAAATACCCCGAGTCAGAAAATGCTCGCTTTCTACCAGAGCTGGCCGTTTGTTGTTTTGAGTTTTCCGGGGCTGAAACCAAGCTAAAAAGTCTCGCTCTTTGTTTTAAGAGCACGGCTTTCTCAAAAGGAAGCCTGACAGAGTTAATAACCTCACTTCGCAAATAAACAGCCTTCATCCTCCATCTCAGCGAACTGGCTGGATCCCGCGGAGCACGGGAAGTTTTCCGACAGGTAATTAACTTCTGCCCAAACAGCCGATTTTACAGTGTACCGCAAAGTAGTTGGATGACGACACGAAGGGGAAATGAGCAAAAAGGGGGACTGGCATTGTTTTACCCTTTCTAAGAAAACGCTGATTATGGTTGATTTTTATCAGTTCTTTAGGACATTTTTTAATAAAGCAGTGGACACGAAAAGGATCTAAAATATGTTTTCCCATGCCTACAAATAGAGATTTATGATGAAGTTGTCGTCACATTTTGCTCCAGTATGTCAACCCTGTGTTTGCATTCTATTATAAAATGCAGGTCTCTATTACTCTGCTCTTTTTAACTGATGACCCTGATGCACAGCGGACTTTGTAGCACTGTAGCATGAAAGTCCTCGGTTCAAATCTTCGCTTTGGGGTCTTTTTGTGTGGAATTTGCATATTCTCTCTGTAACATGATGTTCGGTTTAGATCAGTGATTAATACCCAAAGTGGGTTCTCGAGGGTTTAACTCACCTGGATCATTAGAAGGTCTAAGAACATTGACATGCTGAAAATGTTGTTACTACCACCAGGGAGAGAACTACAACATACAGGATGCCGGCCCTCGAGGACCGACTGGTTCAGGATGTTCGTCCAAGGTTGATTGTCCTCTTTTTTTTGTGCTTCGCTGTGCTGATGGACTCTTGACATGGATAGGTTGTACTTTTCTCACCCAATGACTGCTGACACAGACAATGGATGGATGCCTCTTTGTTCATTGAGAAGCGTTTAGATAAGAGCACAAAAACTCCACCATAACATGGAATAAGCACCAAATCATCATCTGCCAACAGTATCAACATTAATTATGTGCCAAGCGCATTCATACTGACTGTGTTCTGGATCACTGTGCTGCTCGACGGCCAATACTGATATACTTTTAGCTCTCATGCATTGTATACTGAGTCTTACGGTAATTCAAAGGGTTTGTTTGTTATGTCATGGACAGCAGCAAGGTTCCCAGCGACTTTGAGGGAGAAATTGGCTCACGATCACACATCCTCCAACATACCCAACAGTTTTTCATTAATGCCACACCCAACTGACATGAACATATTGTCATATTAAGAGTGAGGAGAGTTTAGCAAACATGCTTTAGTTTGTGATTGTAAGACACAAAAGGTCTTTGCTCCCACGCCTTCCAAACAGAAAAGACAAACATTTCAATCAGGTGAATAAGCCTAAAGGCCTCGACATTTGTACAAAACAACAGTTGAATTGTTTTATCATATTGTATGTGCTGTCCTTGATTAAATAAATTTACCTTTTCTTTTTTGTCATTGGTGATTTTGCCAAAAGCAATTACTTTTAAGATGGGATTTGCTGATTAAGTCAGTAAATGTACGTAAATTAAACACTGGATCCTTCTCCATTTTTAAGATGCATCTTTTTGCATGTGACTGCAATGTCTCATGTTAAAATGTTTTGTTTCTTTTGGCATAAATCAGTCTTGGTGTGGAAAGAGTTGCAACTTGATGCAATGGAAGGACTATCTTCTGTCTGAATTATTATCCTACTCTGACAAATACAATCAACATTGTTCGGTTGACAAAACTGCTTGCACTTAGCATAGTTGTCTCTGCATTTGTGGTATTTTTCAACAAATTAGGTTCTTTTCCAGACAAAACAAAGTGGATTTCAATAAGAGTCGCTCATTTAAGAGAAAGCAACGTCCAGATATCTACATTTTCATCAGGCTTGAAAGACGCGAGAGGAAAACGGAAAAATCCAGCCCTGATGGAGTCAACTTAAGTCAAGACGCTAATTTAGATACGGCATAAGGAGCCACTGTGTGCGGCTGTATGTGTGTGTGTTTAGAATATATGAGGCGTTTGTGGATATGAGCCTGGCGTGCCAAGGCCTGCAGCAGGTGCTGGACATCTCTGGTGTGCAGTGTCCTGGTATGTGCTGGGTGGGTGGTTGGGTGAGAGGTATCATTCTCCCTCGTCGTCTCAGCTTTCTCCACCTCTCCTTTCTGAGGATATAAATAAAAACACAGCAGCAGAGAGGACCTCTGTTGAAAACGAGCTTCTATGTAGGAATTACTTTGACATGCAAAAACAAAATCTGTTTCACACTGTTCACGTGTTTCAATGCAATTCAGTTCAATTATACTTTATTACGGTTGTTCTGAAATGGGGATTTGATTACAATAATAACCCTAGATTTGTTAATATCCCTCTTCTGTGATTCGTCAGTGCGGTATTGTGGAATTTTGGGAAACTGGAACACGTTTTGGAGGTTCATATAACACGAAGCTAACTTTTGATTTAATTTAATTTTATGTATTTGATTAGGACAGTGCACATTAATCCACATGGCAGTGTAATTATGCAGAAATTAGCACAATAGCTAAATTTCATACTTTGTCCTAAATCAAGTAAGCAGACAAAACAAAACTCCTCACTATACAATTCACAGTCCAGAACACAGTACACATATTAAATAACAACATGAACAAAAGAAAACATTTACACAAGAGATAGCTAATCATCAAACATAAGGAGGATAAAAACAGGATACAAGAAGTGGAAGACATTATGAATGGGTACATAACTTGTATGCTTGAGTTTATCATTATTTTTTAATGTTTAGTTTTCACTGTCTGATATATTCTGGTAGTCGGTTTCTTGCTCTTGGTGTGCGCCTGACAAAATATTTCGCTTCTGAAGCTGAAACCCATTGTCTGGTACGCTCCCTACCCATCAACACTGACTCAAGGTCTCACAGAATACCGTTTAAAATATCCCGCCGTAAAATCGGACACTCTCTGAAGCCATTACATCATCAGTTGTCACCAATTCCTTTTGCTTAAACAGATGTGGGGTTAATAAACACGTAAATGTCACGTAAAACCGTTATGCATTCAGCAATAAATGTTGGCGGAGCGGCCGTGCTTTGGTGCTGGTAAAGCTGCTGTTACTCTGTTTCTTCTCTTCTAGCGTGTGCCGCTGTGTCCAAAAACCTTCGTCGGTGTTAATGTGATGAAATTAATCATCAAGGGCTGTCGCTATGTGTGTCGTTTATATTGCACCCCGTTTTGTACAGAAGTATTTTCCCTACCATTTTATTAGCGGGCGCCCAAATCGCCCGGTTAGGTAATTTTATTTTATTTTTTTTCCCAAAATGGAGTCAGATCACAACAAGTCATACTTCTATCTAAAAACATAAACATTATTAAATGAATGAGAGAAATAAATGAAGAAAAATGTATATCTTTCAACATAAATGCAAAAAGAGAAGAAGAAATAAATAAATATGGCTTCTCAGCATGTTTGCAATGAGTTCTGAAGGCTTCTGACTGGTTGAACTAAACACTTGCTTGTGCAAGCTGCTTCGAGGGTAAAAGTCTAATGTCTTAAATAAACTAACAGGTGGGGTTTTAGTCTTGATTTGAAGGCACTCACTATTTTGACTGTTTTGCAGGCCATTCAAAATGGATGTGCTTACCCCTCTCCTGAATCATCTTCTTCTTCACTACCAGTAAGAACATCCCAGACACCTCTCTCTGCCAAGAACCAGTTCGGTGTGCACTTGCAGCCATTAACAACCCATGACCTTCGGCGCAAAGTCAGTCATTGATTTGCTCCCTGGCACCCCTCTTCCTTCTGGGTTAGGGCTATATACAATCTTTTTCTCCCGGAGAGGGAAGCTATGGAGAAATGTATCAATGAGGTCCTCAGTGCTGTCATATTCAGGTCCTCTTCATCACCGGTGGGTGCAGGATGAAACTTTTGACCCTGTATTAATTACAGATAAAGATCAAAAACAAATATTCTCTTCCCTTGATTTCATAAGCTTTTTAACCCATCCAGAAAGCATCATTCTTCTCTTAAGTGGACCTGCTCGATGCCCACCACCTAGTCCAAGAAGGTAATTAATGGAAAACGGCTTTTAAAACACACATGGGTCATTTGGTCTCCTGTGATGCTATTTGGACTCTGTGACACCCCTACTGTTTTCCAGGCTTTAGTAACGGTTCTCTTCCAAAGGTTCACAGAAGATGACAAACACCACCACCAATTGTTTTATAAGCAGTTAACCCAACACCCCCAGCTAGAAATTATGACGTTGGTGATTGGGAACTTCTGGTCATAAAACATTCCCTAAAAGAATAGAGACACTGTGTAGAAGGAACAGATATTCCTGTAATAGTCTGGACGGACCACAAGAACCTTTTCTCAGAACGCTGAAAGACTCAATTCCTTGTTCTTCTCCAGGTTCAATCTTAACCACTTATTGAACAAATTCCAGAAATATAAAAGTACATGCACTCTCCCGACAGTTCTCTCCAGATGAATCTGAGGAAGCTTTTGAACTCATTCTTCTAACCTAGTGTACTATGAGAAACCTCACTTGGGGTCTTGGAAAAACATATTCAAAGCAGCACAGAGGAGGAACCAGACCCTGGAGGAGGTCTCCTCATCTGCCTCTTCGTCCCGTCAAAATCTCTTAACAAGGATACCACCAGCTTTGTCTCTGCCTGCACCTCCTTTGCTCAAGGAAAGATCTTTTACCACCCTCCTGTAGGGTTACTTCAATGTCTTTCCATTACCAATCAGCCCCACATCTCATTTGACTTTGTCACTGGTCTACTTGTTTCTACAAACAAGACTCTTGTTCTTATCTTCACTGACATGTTTTCTAAGGCTTGCCATCTCATTGCCCTCGATAAACTCACCTCAGCCTCAGAAACACCCAGAATCCTTTATTCACATGCCTTCAGCCTTCACGGCATCCCGAAAGAGATCTCTCACCGCGGACCCCAATTTATCTACCAGGTTTGGAAAGAATTTTGCACCACTCTCGGAGCCAAACCACGACTCACCTCTGGATATTATCCACAAATCAATGGTCAGTGCAAATGTTTAAGCCAGGAACTGGAAAATGTCTCCGCTGTGTTTGTGCCACCAGTCCAACTTCCTGAAGTCGTCACTTAAATCGAATATGCCCAAACGCCCAAGTTACGAAACTTTGAAACTTCCCTGAGTTTCCAACCATCTCTTTTTCATTCTGCATTTCAGACTCCACCATCCCATCTGTCAGAACTCACCTCAAAAAGTGCAGCAGGATTTGGGACCTGACCAGAACCACACTTAACAGCACATTTGCCCAGAATAAAATGTTTTCTGACTGCAGATGCATCTGAAATCCAACCTACAATCCAGGCCAAAAAGATTTTTCCTTAAAGGCCTATTTCAAAGATCTTTCTCCAAGGGTTGGGGGTCCTTATGTCATTTAGTCCGTCATCAGTCCTTCTGCTGTACATCTCAAACTTCCGTCCCACATTCGTGTCCATCAGGTCTTCCATCAAGTTTTATGGATCAAACCACTCCAGTTCTTTGTGCCTTCCAGCCGATGCCCCTCTTCCCATCTCAGTCATCAATGGTAATCCTGCCTTGCTTGTTCAGAGCATCATTGATGTTCGTCCTGGAGTCAAGGTCTCCACTTCTTGGTGGACTTGGCGGGTTATGGTTCTGAGGACCATTCTTGGGTTCCCTTTTTCCCATTCATCTATTCTTGGTTCTGTTCTTAGTTTTGATTGTTGGAGGGTGGGGTACTATTGCATCCACAGACTTGTCTGCTGTTTTGTTGGTGTTTGTTCTCTCACCTTCCTCTTCAAGGTGTGATGGGTGGGTGCAGCTTCCAGCTGATTCATCAGCCCTCGTTAAGGATCAGTATTTAAAAGAGTGGATTTCCTGATCCACCAGAACTTACTGCTCGTGGTACCTGCCTAGTTCTTCAGTAGCTCTCTAAAGAACCTCTTTTGTTACTCTTACCAGGCTGTTCCTCTCCGAGGGATTATCCTTGGTCCTCAGCGTTGAACAGATTCTCCCGTTAAATGGATCCCTCCTGGTATCTCGGTCTCCTTGCTGCTCCTCGACTGGCCTTTCAGGGTGAACACCTACCTGTGGCTCCCACATAGTCTGTCCACCCTCCAATGTTCAATCTCACAAAGTAAAGAGACAAGCAGAACAAACCCAATCAACAATCAGCCAACATTTTTTTAACTTAACAAACTTTTTTAAAGCAGGCATGTGTACTTAATGAAAAGTATTAATACCTACCTGAAGTGTATTGTTTTCAAAGGGCACTTTTAGTCTTAAAAACGAGATTTGTTGAAAAGCATAGTCTATTTTATTGAAGATCACTCTCAGATGAAAAACATTTACATTTGTTGGATTACTGGTTTCAATAAGTTTAACAACAAGTGTGCTTCTTTGTGAGATAAAGCCTCTTATAGTGATAAAGATATTCAGTTTTTGCCTCTGTAAGTCTTAACATGAAGTGTTAGAGACCAACAATTCCACTTCCTCCCCTCTCCTTACCAATCCCCCATTTATCACCTACCATCTCTAGCTTTCCCTTAACTCCTTTTCCACCCCCACACTTTCTTTTCCCTCCTGCTCCTCCCTTACTTACTTTCCGCCCACCTCCAATAATGGAATATACGTCTCCGCTCATCCACTCACCCGTTCTATCCTGACCGAAAATGGTGATGGAGCCAAGATTGAACTCCAGGACATGGTGGGAACGTCATCAAACTAAGAGGAAACTCCACATATTGGGTTTCTGTGTTTTTAGCTCCAGATGTAATAGAGTGTATGGGTTCACACTGAGGCCTTTTATTGTATTGTGAATTTATTGCATTGCGGGATTGATGTACTAATATTGAGAAAGCCATTAAAAAAAAGTGTGAAGATGTGATGGGATTCCAGAAGATCATCAATAAGTTCTTACTTGAGGCAGTTTATAGGGTTATGAGCTCAAATCTATCCTGATTTTGGCTAAATGTAACTAAAGAACACATAAAAAATTATCTTAACTATTTGTAGTGTCAACATTTGTCATGATTCAAGCATAAAATGCTTTTACTTTGAAGACACTTTAAATACTCAGTCCACAGATGTTTCCAGGTGTGCTGCAAATTACAAAATAAGGAGTGAGTATGTAGACAGTTTTCTAGTTCAAAAACAGTTTAAAATGTCCTCTTGCTTATTTTCGTAATGTCTGAAGAACACCCTGAGGTAGAGCCCGGGAAACGGCTGAAAAGAAGCTAACGTTGAAAGAAGAACATTGAAAAACGACCAGAAAAACGAGAAATATTTTTTCCAGGACACGTCTTGAAGATTATAGGAAAGCCTGGTTTCTTGGAAGCGAAATATGAAGAAATATTATAGATGTCATCTTGCTTCAGTTTAGTTTACGTACAGTATACATCTGAATGTGCATAACAGTTCAGGGGCTTAATCCATTATGAAATGCTAGTTTTTGTTTTCTTTTGTTTAGTTTTTTTTGCAGGTTGAACATTTCAACTTAACTGCCATCCCCTCAAGAAAAGGGGGCAGCAATGATCCCAAAATAAAACCATTCAAGTGGACTTTGCTGACATCGAGTAAACATTAGATTTCCATGTAAGGCCAGATAATGTTTTCACTTTTTCCCTGTCCTGTGACTGATTGCCACGCTGACTGTCTGTACTTGTCTGGGACAGAAGGATCTTGTTGGCTTTGCTCCGCCTTTGGCTTCAGCTCCTGTTCGTGTCAAACTCGGAGCAAGATGGAGGGGCAGATTTGTTGGGCGGCTGTAAAATGCTATTACAGCGGAGTGAAGACAGGGCTGAAAGCATAGCATAGCTGTAGCTCATCGACTAACATCTTAACTCCCCCTTTTTCATCCCTGTAAATCAGACTAGTCAGGGGCTTAAGTGCCTGACACAGCCAAGGGACACACCATTTAGACATTGTTGAAGAGGCGGAGAGGTGAAGGGTGGCGGTGGGGCTGGAGGAGCTGAGAAGACAGAGTTGTTCCACTGCACATAATACCAGCACTAAGCTGGCTCTGAGGTACTGTGAAATATGAACTCTGTTTAATTTACGAATGGAACGGCACTGTTTTGCTTGAACATCCTCAACAACGTGGCTGGAGTCCATAACATCTGAGAGTGAGACTGCCGCACAACTGATTTAATATATACAACTGAGAACGGACTGCCATTCATCTTAATATTGGGAACGAACTGTGGAAAACTCACATTTTTAATATAAAGGCAGGACATGTTTTGTCGTGGCCCGTTTCTTTTATTTTATGCCTGTTTTTGACGAGTAATTCCTTTTTGTTGCATTACTGTAAATTAAGCCCTACAGACTCCTTAGTGCTACACTGACCCAATTGTTGATGAAACATTAATTTTTATAGTTATTACATATGTAGAGAGGTGAAATTTACTTTACACCAATTAGAAATTATAAAAATTGATGAAAAAAAATCATGTGGGGTTCCTCAAGGCTGTATTCTAAGTCCACTTTTATTGAGGTTATAATTTGAGCTATCTAGCTCCAGTTATGGAATAGTACAACTCTTACCATAAGCATGCTGATATCCCAGTTATTCTTGTCAACACATCACTGTCACTGTGTCAAAAAGACACAAGTTACTCTCAAAAATGTGCCACAACTAAACTAAATAAGGCCAAAATGATGAAGCGTGCGAGAAACTTAGCTGTCATTGAGAACATAGACAAATTAACAACCACATAACGTGTACTGAATCATCACTTTGCTACAATAAAGGGTTCCCTGTCAAAACAGGACATGGGAAAATTGGGGGATGCTTTTTCCTTTTAACTGATGTCTGAAAAAAATAAAATAAAATTTAACTGCAGAGCTTATCCTAAATTTCACTGCCAAAGTCCCGACCAGTGGCAGGAAAATGGATCTTATCACACTAGTAGTTAAATCTCTGCATTGGCTCTCTAGTTTTTCGCTGTTGTCCATAAAGAAATGGGGAGATTTTAAAACTATCGGACACTAAATGGTCTTGGGCTTATAAACATTTCAGAGTTACTTGTCAGGCTTACTCATAAATGTCAGTGATTACTTCATCAGTCCATTTTTATCATGTCTTATTTGTTTTAAATGTAAACTTTGATATTTTTGTTTATATGCGATGCTTACATTTTACTCGCTCTTTTAATGTATTTCTGCTCTTTGTAATTTGCCTCCACTCCTTCATTAAATCAATTGATAAAATCATTTTTTACTGACAGAGATGTGAGTTTCAGGGTGATTTGGTGGCTTTAGAAAACATTTTACTACACAACATGGATTCTGAAGCATTCTCAATCAATCAAACAGATTTCTGATTGAAGTGTTTCAGTCGATCAACAAACTGCGACAGACTCCAACACGGACGCTGAGACTCAAACAAGCAGCGACAAAGATGTTATTGTATCCCATTATGCTGTTTTTCATCTGATTTATTTTCATGAGTTTGCCGCTCATTAATGAAGTTTTGTGCTGTGTTTACCTTAATTATTATGACACACCAATCCAGTAGTGATAAATCAGTCTTTTATACACATTAAACACTTTTCAAAGTTCACAAACAGAACCTAATTTTGCGACTTTGTTCGCGACGACGAACCACGCCTTTTGTGCTGTAATCAAAAACATTGGAAACGTGTTACATTTGTTTATTTTTAAAGGTTTTATTGGTTCTAGTGGTCTTTATTTGATAGTGAATTAACAGGAAAGTGAGTAAAGAGAAAGACGTGGCAAAGGTCATCAGGCCGGGAATTGTTGAGGACTAAGGCATCCATACTAAAATAATGTTATAAGTGATTATCTACGGTAATCATATATAAACATAATTATCTTTGTCTAGGGTAAAAATAATCACTTATATCATTATTTTAATATGATAATCCTCCAATCGCTGAAATCTTTAAGACCGTCTATCAGTAAAGTAACACCTGATAAATCTTATATGACTCTTTATTTTCTAGCCAGGAAACAACACAATGCCTAAAATAATAACCCACCACACTTCAGCTGCTGATAAAAGGTTTTTCACTGCTACATGCAATATTTTGACAGCCCATAAACAACAGGACAGTTTCTTTTCTGGTTGTCGGCATTAGTCACAGAACCATAATTTAAAAACTCAAGAGGCAAGATTCTCTCTCAGAGTCAGATTAAAAATTATTCATTTTAATTTAAATGTAATTTGTTTTTTTTCCTCCGGATGGTGAGAGAACAAAATGTTCTCCATGTTATGACTTGTATTAGTTTTTCTTTCTGAGCTCTGAATCCAGGCACATAACCTCACTAGTAGAGTTAACATGCAAATTTTAGCTTAGCTTCCTGTCATGTTTAACTCCACCTGCAAGGTGTTCATCTTGTTGATGAAGGCTTTCTGTTTTGCTGCTTGGATTTAATGAAACTCAACAAATTCTAATTTCAAACGGTCAGAAATCATCTGAAGTGCCAAACTTTCTTCAACAGCAAGCCACTAATGAACTCAGAGTTGCCATGTTCACCTCTCATCCCCCGCTATTTATTACCTGTGGAACATTTGAAGTAATTAGCTGACTTGTGCAGTCCGACTGTCAGGTTTTTGTTTTTATCATAGAGCTGTGCAAGGTTGCACCACCTGATTGTACCATGTAGCCAAAGTGAATCTCCTCCAGACAACAGAGTGTGCAGTGTGAAAAGCGGCCATAAAATCATTAGAAAACAGTTCTGGTGTTGTTACTTTAGACTTTAGTGTTTTTAGATATTCTCCGGTTGTGGTGGTGTGACTTATTCAGGTATTTCGCAAACAAGTCAAGGACCAAAAGTAGCAAAAAAGGCGAAAAAGTATTTATGAAGTTTGCATTGTTTCAACCATTTACATGCAGCAAACATGTCATATTTGCAAAGTTGCGCTTTTGGTTTTATTTTTATTTTTTGGTGAGTAGTGCTGTCTGCTTCACATTTAAAACATTTCCACAAAAATCCTCATCAAGTCCAGCAGATGTGAGCAGGTTTTTGCTCCAATTTGTAGTCGTCTCCAGTTTACCCTAAAACAAACGGGTGCAAAATCCTAGGCTTTGTGTTTGGAGTTTTTAAAACTAACAGGCCAATTTAAATCACGTTTAGACAACATATCTGGTTAGAGAAATCCTTTGGTGAAAACATCAGGACGGATTTTACCATCTGTGACCCCCAGCGGCTATTCTGCAGGAAAAACTTTTATTTGTTTTGTATACCTTTTGTCTAAGTTACCGCCAAGTTTGGGCATGTTGCGTTTATTTTAAGTAATTTCTATGCAACAAGCAGCAGTTGTGATGCTGGTTGTTTATATGGCAGATTTCTCCCCCCCAAAAAAACAAACATGAACTTGTGTGTAAAAATTATATATATATATATATATATATATATATATATATA
>CAEFZY010069924.1:0-12420 GCA_903066815.1 Brachyrhaphis roseni
TTCAGAGATCTGACATATTTTTGCCTTTTGGCACCAGCTCTCTCCAAAGACGCGTCTTTGTCTTGTTTTGTCTTTGTTTGTTTTCTATCTGTTGTGTCTCAGGTAATGAATGTATGTCTCGGTTCTTCTGCAGTTTTCGTGTTAATTCACATGCTGTTTTCTTATTATATTAAATTCTGTAATTCTGTGAAGTCATCACGCATTGTGGTATTTCATTGTGGCCAACACGTCGCTCGCCGAGAGGACCTGGATTTAAGGGAGAGAGAGAGAGCCAAATTTTTTCCAAAGTTAACTTATTTTAAAACTCTTTTTCTTAACAATATGCATCAAAATACATTTTACTAACCTGTGGATGAGAAAACGAGGCACACACATTGAGCTTCTTTCAGATTCACTCGGAAGATTTATTCTTCTTGTGTGCTCAATTCCCTCCACGCCACAAACGCTACAGCGCCCCCAGCGGCTGCGTGCGGAACTGCACTGACCAACCGAAATAACACTAAACAATCCTCTACAATGAGAAATTAAAGATACCAAATGAAAAATTATGTTGGGGTGCCTACTAATAACTTGTTTTTCACCCCTCTACACTAGTGATCCTGGGATGCTTCATGCGCTCACCTGCAATACACAAGTGAACAAGTCATCTCCAGTTAATATTTACAGTGAACAACTGAGGAGGAGTCGTCTGTTTATTTCGTTTTACATTAGTTTTTTTTTCGTTTTTACATTTTGTTTTACAATGGAGGATTATATATCCAAACTCAAGCAATTTTCTAATATGGATTATCGGTCGAAGCAGGAGGTCATCAGTAAAGGAAGACCAACTCCAGAGTTAAAAGGTTTGATTCAGAAAACGAGACTTTGGAGCCGGTCGTTTCAGACGGAGTGGTACACATGGAAAGATTGGCTGTGTGGATGTCCAACAAGAAACCGTCTTTTCTGCTTTTCATGCCTGCTTTTCTCGACCTCTGACAGCGCCTTGACTAACATTTTATATTTCGATTTAAAAAATTTGCCGAGGAGCCTATTCAGACACGAGCGGTCCGCCACTCACATCCAAAGCCAGATTGCGCTAAAAACATTCGGGATGTCGAGGATCGATTTAGCTTTGAATGAGCAACGAAGACTGAACAAAAGCATTCACAATGCAAAGGTGAAAGAGAACAGAGAAATTTTAAAAGATCTCATCAATGCCACTTGCTTCCTCGCCAAACAGCAGCTAGTATTTCGTGGAATGACGAGAGTGCCGGCTCTGCTAATTGTGGCAACTACGTGGAGCTTTTATATGCCTTTGCCGAGAAAGATGAGAGGCTAGCAAATCATTTGAAGACATCCACTGTATTTTCTGGCTTGTCGAACAGAATACAAAATGATTTAATTGAAGCACTTGGAGATGTCATTAGAAATGACATTAAAAAGGAGATCAATGCAGCTCCATTTGTTGCCATAGAGGTAGACGAGACCACCGATGTGACAAACCAAGCTCGTGTGTCGGTCATATTGCGCTATGTGGCTCTAACTGAAGAAGGCTGTGAGGTGAAGGAGGCATTTTTGGGCTTCGATGACGTAAGTGAGGACAGACGTGCTCCTGCTATTGCCGAGTATGTCCTGGGAGTGCTGGAGAGGTATGGCTGTGTTGAAAAGCTTGTAGCTCAGACCTATGATGGGGCAGCTGTAATGGCCTCAGAGCTTAATGGAGTGCAAGCTAAAATTAAAGAAAAAGTGCCCGAAGCCATGTTTACCCACTGTTACGCACACAAGCTGAACTTGGTGCTATTGCATTCTGCAAAGTGCATGCCCGAGTGTCGCACATTTTTTAAAACAGCTGATGGACTAGCATAATTTTTCAGCAAGTCCACAAAGCCACTCACTTGCTGGATGAAGTTGTTAAGCGCCGCTTACCCAGAGCCGCACCTATGAGATGGAACTCAAACTCCAGGCTGGTGCAGACTATAAGCATGCACCAAAATGATCTGCGCGCATTATTTAATGCCATTCAAGAAAACCCTGACAGGTGGGATAATGATACGCTGATGATGGCAGCAGGATATGATCAGTGGCTGTCAAAATCATCCACATGCTTTCTTCTCATGACATCACTTTACAAAGTGCTGCAGAACAAAGTAATGGACATTGAATACTGTCTTGCACGCATCCGCGACACCGATGAAGCTCTCGAGCGCATGAGTTTGACAGCTTCTATGACCGATTTGAGAGGAAATGCAACGCACTTGGCCTGATAGAGAGTAGAAGCGAACAATCCATCACAAATGAACCAAAACGATTGTTCTGTAACATTCTGGACAACATCAGCTGTCAAATGAAGGCTAGATTTGACCATTTCGGTGAGCTGGCTTTCCTTGGTTTGGTGGACTGCTCAAAATTCCGAGAAATGTCCCAAAATTTCGATGACATGAAACTGCAGAGCTTGTCAAAATACGCCAAATTCTTTGACTTTGTGAATCTAAAGATGGCTCTCGTTGGACTGTACGGCTCACAAACAGTGAGAGACGAATGCAAATCTCTTGGACAACTTCTCAACTTTTTGGGCCAGAAGAAGCTCATTCAAACAGTTCCTGAGGCGACAAAGTTACTCCAGCTAGTGATCACTGTTCCAGCTACGACGTCGTCCGTGGAGCGCTCATTCTCAGTGCTGAAAAGGCTGAAAACATACAGTCGGAACAGGACTGATCAAGGACAACTTTCTTCCCTGGCAGTGATCTCCATTGAGACTGAGAGACTTTTAAAACTAAAGGAAGACAAGGACGACTTTTACAAACAAGTTATTGATGCTTTTGTCCAGAAGGAGCAGCGCATGGACTTTATATATCAATAAAAGAACGATCGAAAACACGTTTTTGATTCATGTGCTTTATTGAGTGTTTTTATGTGTGAAAATTGCTGATATGGGATTTTAATTAAAAAAGTTCAAATTAAATACTCTAGAGCAGCGTTCCCCAACCTTTTTTGTGACACGGTTCTGTTTCGGACAAATTTTAACAGGGGGGTGGGGTGACGTCATCATGTGATGACGTGTGACGTCAGTGCCTCCCCAGTCATGAACCTCACCGCACGTCACTGATTTATACCTATTATTCTTATTGACAATCAACTGTAATTTTAAAAGTATAAAAAAGATATTTGAATAATATCAAATACTAGACCAAATACGAATATGGGGCTGTTGGTAGCATTGTAGCAAGAAGGGTTTGAATCGTAGGATGGGATCTTTCTTCATGGAGTCTGCATGTTCTCCCTGTGCATCTCTGCTTCTCTCTGGGTTCTTCAGCTTCTTCCCAAAAACATGACTGTTAGGCTGAGCGCTCTCTGCAGTGTGTGTACATGAGGGATTCTCCTGTGTGTTTTTGTGTTTTCCTTGGATGGCCTGGCAATACAACCATATGTTTATTTCAGTGATAAATGCTATCACCTTCTTAAAATAATGGCCTAAGTCATTTTTGCCAAAAGTGATTTAAAAAAAAAAAAAGTCATCACCTCTTTACATCCAGAAGAGCCAACATCAAATGTTGGTGCTACAGGCAGACGGAGGGAAAAAAAAGATAAAACAAACAAAAAAGAAGACTTATTTTTAAGGTAACAATATTGTTGATGTTATATATATAGATGAATGTTTCAGTCAAACTTAGGTGGACTTAAAATGAAACAAATGTTGTCCCAAATTTAAATTATCAAGACATATTTTTTAGAATTCAATAAATGTTGAAAATGAGCAAAATGTCAGTTTTAAATGTCAGTTTTACCACAGAGAGTCAAAATGAATATTTACTTGTGTTTTACTTCAGTATTTGGTCGGCCTCCCTGACAGCAGCTAAGCTTTCTATAATTTAGCACTCCATCTCATGATCAGGGAATCCATTTAGGTTATGAACTGAGAACATGTCAGTCCATTTTAAGCTCTATTTTCTTTTTTACAGTCATCTCTATAACTGCTGTGGTTCAGTTTTTAATGTCAGCTGTTTGCACATTGCACTACTTTGTATTAAAGAGGCTGATGAATATTGGTTTTGGTGGTTATACTATGTCTTAGTTTGGCCCAGTTTCAGTACCATCTGTTCTCCCTGCAAGCAAAAGGTTAGACTATGTTCCACTTAATCAGCTCCTCTCTTCAGTCTGTTAGGATGATTGATAGCACACTCACAAATGACTATATTTAGAACATGTTCCTACCTGCTTACATGTAATTACATCTACAATTTAGGTATCATTTAATAGGATGGGATAAGGGAAGTTATCTAAGCACTTAGATTATTAACATTTTAATAAGTCTTCTTTATTTCAAGTTACCCTTAACATCATCACTTTTCCTATTTATCTGCCATTTCTTCAAATGAGATGACATGCCTTTTTGTTTCTTTTTTTGACAAAGAAAAAAATAAATTCCTCTGTACTCGATATTTAATAATCTGTGGGAGCTTGGATGGCAAGGTTCTGTTTCCAATGTGACGAATAATTACAAAGAAAATTAAACGGATGAAAAAATGTTGTTGACGTTTCAGCCAAACACATTTACTAAGGGGACATTTATACCTTGACGAGATCACCTGACTAAGCTTCAATAGTTGTGTTTGATCATTCCTTTCTTTAAAAAAGTTCAGATAAATTAAGCACACAGGCTTTTACATGTTAACAAAATCTTTTCCTACAAATCCAGTACCAGATGGCAAAAGCTGTGGCTTTAATGACATCATGCAAGGAGTTTCCCAAAAAGACTGGTTGGCCTGTGGTTCTTTGCTCTTAGGGATCAAACATTTTTTTTCATGCCACACAAGGAACTTGGTGGAATTCATTTCTTCATTTCGTTTTGCAAAAGTTTTGCATTTTCCAAAATCTTGGAAATGCAAGGTTTTACATTTCCATGCCACAAGTTTTTCATTGCCTTCAAAACAAATTGCTTTACTACACTACATTTTGTGTTCCCCTTCAATAATGTATGTATTAGTCACTTCATATAATATCTTGAATATTTAAAACATTTTTCTGCTACAATATAAGGTATTTGTAAGGTTTTTACATGTATGTTAATATCTTGTTTGTGATATATGTGAAATTGTATCTGTGGTATCTACTAATTCATTGCAAACAAATAAAATACTTTTGAGGTAAAGTAAAAAGACTTTCTTCTCCACTCTTCAATTTGCATTATATTCTGTTATTTCAATGTTAACTGCTAAGCTGTAGATGTCTTACATCTAAGTCGTCTAAGCATTATCATTTAACTCTTATCAAAGTTGTTTAAATCAGTGTTTCCCAACCCTGGTCCTCAAGGAAAACTACCCTGATTGTTGTAAAATCTTTCAACAGGCAATAAATACATTCAGCAACTGTGCCTATAAAAATATTGAAATTATAAATGAGAAAAAGAATTTCCAGAAAACTCAAGTGGACAAAATGATTTTCTTTCATCATTCTTTCATCAGGATTACAAGTGAGACACTGCTTCATCTGTCTCCCCTGACCTCACATCACTGTTTCACACATGTCCCTGCTCCAGCATGCATATTTCAAGTAAGTGTATTACATTTTCAACTGATCTTACCTTTTCAGTAATATCTGCAGACCTGACAGACCCACTCATTTACTTCCACTGTATGGCAAATAAGAAAAACATCTAAAACATCCCAGTAGGCCTTGAGGACAAAGGTTCAGTGTTAACAAGTTTAATGTTCAGCAAAAACTCCACACCAAGACAGAGAGTTATTTGAGCAACATTACTCATCCAGCCTCTTTCTTGGCAGTACAATCATCAGAACGCCTCAAAAAACAACCTGGTAAATTTATAGGTATCAGAAAATGAGTCCCTGACTAATGTATTGGGACTAAAGTCGTCAGGAGCCTATAAATAACTAGCATCTGCTGCAACTGTAGACGGTGCCAATAAGGTATTGAAATGAAACACAAAACAAGCTCATAAAAGGGTGTCACAGATTTATGCTGCAGTGTGAATATTGCACCGTCTCATCCAGTTCATATAGTTGTTATTTTTCTATCTTTTTTAACTGACAGCTATCAGAACTCAAGGGAGGCTGACATACAGGCAGACCTCCGGGCTAATAAACAGGAAGAAGCCGGCACAGGGGGAGGATGTCGATCCATGTTTATGACATTCTACTCAACCATTTGCTCCATTTTGTTTAATGTGTGGCGTTTTCAGTCTGAGTTTGGTTTTCTAGTGCTTTTCCCCAGAGATTGCCTGAGAAAGAGACAATGTCAATGTGACAAGAACTGTAGAAACCAGTGAAAGTCCATCTCCTCTCAATCCAGCCTCTCTTTCTGTCTCTGACTG
Organism: Brachyrhaphis roseni; assembly: GCA_903066815.1. Lineage (NCBI taxonomy): Eukaryota > Metazoa > Chordata > Actinopteri > Cyprinodontiformes > Poeciliidae > Brachyrhaphis > Brachyrhaphis roseni. Next base: position 6,308 of record CAEFZY010069924.1, read on the forward strand.
AATTGAACTGGAGACCAGATATCAGAGTGAGGGGACTTTCTGGATCTTTTTCTACCTTTTTTGAGCACATTTCTTTACAGATGCTTGATTTTAGTTTAGTTTTGTTGCTCCAGCCTGGCCTGGTACTTTTTTGCTACTGGCTTGGTTTGGCTTTACGCCAGTCATAGAGGGTGGTGGTGAGTTTGAGAAGCTGACACATTGGCAAGCTGTCAAACCAATGAGGAGTGGTGGGTTATGATAGTGTGAAATCTGCTTTTCATATGAATGGAGCGATTGTTATCTTTCTTGATATTATATTTGAAGTAAATGGCTTGATAGAAAGACATGTTGTTGACACTTTTACAGTAGTTCTCCTGCTGGTTAGTCCAGCTAAAAAGGTTATCATCAGAAATGTGCCCCTATTTACTAAAATTGATCCTCTAGTCAAGTAGCATATGTCCAGCTAGTTTCACCCATGAAAATGATTTGTTAAGGTTGTAAATCTGTGCTCCTTAACCACAGAAGGTAGATATTTATGATCCTTAAGGCGGTGTCTCCCAACATGGAGTTAATGTGTTAACTTAGGTTTGGGAGCTGCCACGCCCAAACCACACCTGTGATTTTCCAGGCGGCCTATTTATACTCTGCTTACCAATTCATCTCAGTCTGTTAGTTTCGTCAACCCCACCCTCCCTTACCCTTTACCTCTTTCATTTAATCATTTTTCATTCATAAAAATGCTTTGCTTTTTTCTTTTTGCTGCAGGTTTTGTCTGGGGGATCCTATGTTGGCTCAGATACAGTAAGAGGAACCGTTTCCTGAAGACCAAACTCCCACGCAGAGTCTTCACCTCCCAAGCCCTCCATCATTCTCCCCAGATAACCAAATCAAGATCATTCATCCCTTCATGGAGGGATGGGAGGGGAGGGATCCCTTCGTCCCGCCTCCTGTTCATCCCTCTCCCCTCAATCCCTTTCTCCTTCATCCCTTCATCCATTCATCAATAAATCTATAAACATATATCTTTGTGGCATGGTCCTTGCTAGTGAACCTGGTCCTTAAGGCACACCCTGCATGTTTTAGATGTTTCCTTGCTTCAGCCCAGCTAACTTCAATTGATGGATAATTAACAGGCATTTGTTGAACTGCAATCACCTGAATCGGGAGAATAAAACAGAGACACATCTAAAACATGCATGGCAGTGTGACTTGAGGACCAGAGTTGGGAAACACTACCGGGGGCTCCGGTGAACCTGCTGTTGTTACTGCAGAGGAACACCCCTCCAACATGCAGTCATTTATAAACTATGATCATTCTAAGGAAAATGAGAATCCAAGAGAAGTTGAATAGTGATATGTGAAAAGTTTTGATGCAAATTTAGGGGAATGAAGGACTGATGAAATTGTTTGTGAAAGCCTCTGTGAGGAAGACAGCATGTTTGATGAAGATTTTTTTTAAACTGTCCCAAAAAAAGAAAAACCCTGGACCTGCCAAGAAAAGCACAAATGCTTTAAGAGCTAAGAAGCAAATAAAGAAGGAGAGAGCAGTCTGATAGTGACCTGTCTTTGAGTCAAGATCAGCAGATTATGTATTCTCCTGCTGAAATTAAGAGGTTCTTGCAGGAAACCGAAGAGCTCAGGCTGGTTAAAGAGGAAGAATATTTCCAGACTTAAAGATGCGTTGAGTCATCCCGGGCTTTGATGAAGAAAACTGGAACATTTCCTTGATATGTTAGCATATCAAGAAATCTCCTGTTGAAAGAAACTGAGCCCAAACACTTACAGCCGATGATGTTTAGGCATATATTCTATACATCCTTCATGTATATGGGCGACTAAGTAAAATGGCCTGCATTTTTCAAACTAATGGTTTTAAAGAAAACTTATATGTTAGTTCAAGAGACACAAAGTACTGCTGATATGGTTTATTGAAAGACTCAGTTGGTAGAACTGCAGAGTTTAGCAGTGACTACAGAGACTTTTTAAAATCCTTCAAATCTAAAAAGGGTGTTCGGGCCAACCTGTTGGGCACAGCAGCCATAGGAGCCTTGGTCAGATCACGTTTCCTCAGCGTAACAGAGATCGTTGCCCTGTCTCACTCATTCTTTGGACTGGAAAAAAAACGGGAAAAAGGATGTTCACTTTCTAAAATAAGACAGTGGTTCTATGATCTCAGAGTCTTTCGATATCAGGAACCTTGCTGTCAGTTAAGAGTGAACATTTGGAGAATCTGGATGTGATTCTCCTTCAAAGGATTTCCTGAAGTTGATGCTGAAGCTAATTGAAAACTGAAGGCTCAGTTTACTCTATATGAACTACACACTGCTTTGATGAGTATAAAGAGTGGTAGATCCGCTGGACTGGATGCTCTTCCTGTTGATTTTTACAAATCCTTCTGGTCTGTGACTGTTGGATGTTATCACGATTAGTCTGCAGAGAGGTTAGCTGCCTCTGAGCTGCAGAATGGGAGTCATTACTCAGCTCTCAAAGGAGATCTATTTTCTATAGATCTTATTTCTATATATCAAGAAAAGGTGTTCGACCAAGATGAACACCAATATTTGTAACAAACTTTGACTGCTTTTGGTTTCAGTCCAAGTTTTTTAGCTATGATCCAGGTTCTGTACCATAACATTGAGTGTACTGAAAAGGAACTTGACTTAGGTGCTCCAGAAAATGTTTTAAGAGGAGTGAGACAAGGCTGTTCTTCGTCAGGGATGTTTTATTTCTTGGCAACTGAACCTTTACTTCATAAATTGAGAAGATTTATGTGGAATTTCTCTTCCTGGTTGCAAAGTTGTCAGCTTATGCTGATGATTTAATTATTGTTGGTAAAGTCAAGAAGATATTGATGTCTTAGTCCAGTGCTTCCCAATTCCAGTCCTCAGGGCCCCCTGCTCTGCATGTTTTAGATGTACCTCTATTCCAGGGCAGCTGATTCAAATGATTGCATAACGATCAAGTGCTGCAGAAGCCTGTTAATCAGCCACATATTCAATCCAGGTGTGTGGCGGAAGGGAAACACGTAAAACATGCAGGGCAGGGGGCCGTGAGGACTGGAATTGGGAAACACTGTCTTAGTCAATACTGTTTCTCTTGTTGGTGGTATTTCTTCTACAAAAATAAACTGGAGAAGTAATGAGGCTATAACTGTGGGAAGTTGGCTGGCGGATCAATTAAGTGTGGCGGGAGGTCTAGTCTGGAAACAGGAGGATTCAAATATCTAGGTGTGTTTGTAGGAAATTGTTTTTTGCAGAACACGTGGGAGAATGCATTGGATGAAGTAAAGGGTTGACTTTTGAAATGGAAGTGGATTTTACTTAAAATCTCATATGGAGGGCAAGTTCTTGTCATCAATAATCTAGTTTGTTCCATTGATTTGTGTTGATTCTCCAGTTTCTCTTTTATCAAATATTCAAAGAGTTCTGGTGGATTTTGTGGGGTATGGGACAAAGCTTCACTGGATGAAGAAGGTAGACAAGGGCTGGTCCACTTGGCCAGCAGAGTTGCTGCATTTTCTTTTCAGTTTATTTAGAAACTGCTCACAGGCGGATCTGGTGTGGAGGAGTGTATCATTCTGCATTCTTCATAGATTTGGTAGGATGTTTAGATTAGTCTCTCTTTCTGATAGACTCCAGCAAACTGAAATCTTCTATTCTTGCAGCTTTTTTTCTCTGTGTGGCTCCCTTTCCATCAAGTTCTTCATACTGTTGCCTGATATGAAGAACTTCTCTGGTCCATTTCTGTATTCAGTGGACAGTAAAAGAATCTACCTTGAAGGAGCCTCAAGAAAAATTATGTACAGACTGATTTTAAACACTCCCAAACTAAACATGTCGAATGGATGTGGTTTCAATCCTGCTGTGGAGGAAAAATGTCTGTGAAACAGAGAGAAATGCTATTTCATTGCTTCTCTGATTGTGTTCGTCTTTCAGATATTTGCGTTTTAGAGAACTGTCTTTGGCATATGTTGGGAAGTTTTGACTAAACACCTTATTTTGTGGTTTTAAATTTAGTCGCCAGGGAAAGAGTAAACGTTAGTTAATTACGTTCTTATCAGGCAGGTCAAAAGGAGAGTGTATATAAGCAGAAAGAGGAAGGTGGAGGAAGGGTTGACTTCAATAGAATTACATTTTTAAAGATCAACCTCAGACTGTCAAGTCTGAAGTTATGGAGAAGCATTTTGTTGTGTTATAGAAGGAGAACTTATTCTTGGACGGGTGCTAATGTAATTTGTTATGGAATATTATGTTCATTGATTTTTTTTTTGTATTTTACTACATGATGTCACATGAAACTATGTCATTTATTTATTATTTAAAATCCCTCTCTCTCACACACACATACTAGGTTAGTAAATCATGCAACATGAGACTAGTTATAACCTCAAAAACCTTTCTTCCATTAAGTCATACATTTGGTCTGTGCAATCATAGACCAGCCTTTGACTTTGACTTGAATCCACTTTGTCTTGATATTATCCTCTCAGTCTGCTTTACCTTCCATCTTTATGCCTCCCCCTTCCATGTGCAGTTCTCAGGTTAATGAAAATCTAATTCCTGCAGAATTAGAGGAGAGCTCACTGAGAAGTTGAACACTTGGCATTAAGAGGGCTTAACTCCGCTTGACCTTTTTGTTTTTAATATCATTAGTTTTCATGAGTCTGTTCTTTGGATTAATACCAGCCAGCATATGCAGCTACTCCAGAGACCCTCAGAGTACATTGGTGTAAACTCTAAAAAGTCATTGTCCATTTAAAGAAGTACACTATAAAACTGACTACACAGCTCAAAAGTGGAATTTTATGAGGCTCTTGCTAAACAAGTAGAGTACAAACAAGTCCAAAGAGTTTACAAGTATGGATGTTTACCCTTAGACTCCCCCTCTAACCTTACACACACATGCACACAGATAAGAAAAGGTCATACCTGGAGTTGGTCATGGTGCTGGGGTAAAGCACAACCCATGTAAGGAGGCCTTAGTCCTCGCTCTCACGGGTTCGAGTCCCGGCCCTGATGACTTTTCCCACATGTCTTCCCCTCCCCTCTCTCACAACCCACATTCCTGTCTGACAATTTTCAAACAAAGAGCTGACAAATCCTTTAAAAATCCTGGCATAGCTGCAAAAGTTGTTTTGTGCTTCAGACTGGTCATGAAATTAGAATATCATGAAAATGTTGATTAATTTCAGTCATTCCTATAAAAAAGTGAAACTTGTATATTATTTTCATTCATGACTGATATATTTCAAATGTTTATTTTTTTTATATTGATAATTATAACTCGCAACTAATGAAAAGCCCAAATTCAGTTTCTCAGAAAATTAGAATATTCCTTAAGTCCAATACAAACAAAATATTTTTAGAAATGTTGGCCAACTGAAAATTGTGGAACATGTAAAGTATGAGCATGTACAGCACTAAGTACTTAGTTGGGGCTCCTTTTCTCCAGATTGCTGCAGCAAAGCAGCATGATGTGGAGCCGATCAATCTGTGGCACTACTCAGGTGTTCTAAGATCTCAGGTTGCTCTGATAGTGACCTTCAGCTCTTCTGAATTGTTTGGTTTGATGTATCACATCTTCCTCTTTACAATATGCCATAGATTTTCTATGGAGTTAGGGTCAGGCAAGTTTGCTGACTAATTAAAACAGCGATAACATGGTCCATAAACCAGGTATTGGTAACTTTGGCCATGTGTGCAGGTGATAAGTCCTGTTGGAAAATTAAAGTTAGTCAGCAGCAGGAAGAATGAAGTGCCCTAAAACTTCCTGGTAGATGGGTGCATTGACCTTGGACCTTAGAAAACACAGTGGCCCAACAGCAGCAGATGGCATGGCACCCCAAACCATCACTGACTGTGGAAACTTTGACTGGACCTCAAGCAACTTGGATTCTGTGTCTCCTCTCTTCCTCCAACCTGTGCAGTTTTGAGTTAATCAGCTGATTCGAGTGTGGCACCAAGGGTCTTCAATACTGAAACTTTTCACAATATTCAAATTGTCTGAGATACTAAATTTGGGGTTTTTATTAGTTCTCAGCTATAATCATTAACATTAACCCTCTCCAGGCAGATGTTGCAGATTTGCAACAGCTAAATGCTGTTGAAATGCTGTTTAAATGTCTCTCTCAAAAA
>CAEFZY010069926.1:0-15061 GCA_903066815.1 Brachyrhaphis roseni
TTTTTTTCCAATATAAGACATACCCCGAAAGTAAGACATATTGGTACTTTTGGGGGTAAAAAGAATGTAAGACACTGTCTTACTTTCGGGGAAACACGGTATATTCAACATGCTAACTGGGGCTTGCAAAGTCTGAGATGAAGCTAAAAGAATTTTGCACTTTCTCTGAGGCATTGCCCAGTGTCATGTTATGCTCATAAACAATGTCATTTATGACTATATGAATAACAGAATTTGGCTGAGAATAAACATTATCCAATGCTGCGTATATTAACAAGACTTAAAAAGGTGATTGTTAACAAATGTACCTAATAATAGAGCTGTTAGTCAGGGCACAGTACTGCTTCATCCTGCTAAAGTGGCTCCATGTCAACTTGTCTCTTTGTCCTTTCCCACTTAATGTTCATCCCAGGATAGCAGGATGGGTCGTTATGCATGCAAGTGTGCTGGCAGCATGTTTGTCTGCTTAACATGGATTTGTGCTGCATCTCTGAGATAAAATTGGAATCGACACGGGAAGAGGCCGTGTGCCGCTTCACTTTCAAAAGATACTAGAGTTACTGATTGAGACACACTATACCTTAATAATAAAAAAAAAAAACCTCAGCAAACTAAATATGTATTTTGGAATATTTCCACCAAAACAAATAAGCAAGCACTGAAATAAAAACCGAAACCTCAGCTGAACCAGGTTTCGTCATCTATGTTAGAGTTGTGTTCTAAGGAGTAGCTAGAGTCATTGCTGATGTCTGTTCTCCCAGAACCTACCAAAGGTTTTACTTCAATAGAAAGACCACAGAGGTGTGTTTAATTTCAATTATCAAAAAATTCCACTTCTAGTTACAGAATTTCAATTTCTGCTTCCTTTTGGTTTAGCAAATAATGACAGCATAAAGTTTGTGGCATACATTTTATACACTGGAGGTGGATTTAAATCATTCTAGATCACGGTAAAGGATTAGAGTCACACCATGATTTTCATTATATACTAAATCCCTAGAATTTCAACAAGATGTACTTTCATTTGCACATGACTGTATGTCTGTTGTAAGCATGACACCGCCAGCTTAAAATTAGGAAATGCTGTATTAATATGACATAAAACTGCATTTCAATTAGCTGTTAAATGTGTGTAGGAGTGCATTACATGATGTTCTGTCGGGATTCATTTTCTATTTGGGAGATCTATAGATGCCTTAAAATTATGAAAACATGAGGTTTCCAAATATAGCACTTCATATCCAGTGAATACTGTATATACAAAAATAACATTGCTGGCAATCAACTGTAAACCAGGAAACAATAATGAAACACTGATAAAAAGTCCCAAGTGTCTGTTGGTCTTTATGAATCACTGTGTTACGGAGCAGACAGTCGAGGTGTGAATCTGAGAATCGATCTTCTCAGCATGCAGCTACCACAGTAAACTTAATGATCACAAAGCAATTGAGTTTTTTGAAGTTTAACAGCAACACTAAAATAACATCCTTTTAAATAGAACAGTGAGTCATTGTATACTCCATTAGACAAATAATTGATTTGATTCTAAATCTATTAACCCGCCTCTCACCCGTTGACCCCCGGAGCTAGGCGCCGGCACCTCTTGCAATCCCACAAGGGATAAGCATTTTGGATATTGGATGGATGGATAACAATGTCACTAAGCTGTACTGCATAAATTTGAACTCAAATTGGACTTATAGTAGATCCATGAGATAAATAGGACAATTTTTATCTACATAACTCAAAGACTTGCTGAATTGAACGGTTGCTGTGTTAATATATTTAACTTTACTGACTCATCTGAAGATAGAGTTGTGCACATACTGGATAAGGGAGACAGGTGGTTTGATGGAGGAGTAAAAGAAGCCATCTGTGTTAAATGTGAACAACCAACATTAAAGAGAGGAGGTGGCCTCAGATTTCATCTTTCTGCTCTGCTGTCTTGAGTCGTTTCGCTGGGTGGTTTTATAGCAATTTACACCTTGGAACATGCAATCAAAACAACTCACATTGCATCGTTAGGGACATGTTTGGATCATCGAACAAGAGCAAGACAAATATTATGGTGAATAAAAGGTAGGGCAGGTGGCATGTGTCCTAATTACCCCATCACTGACCTCAATGGCCCTATTGGCTCTGATTATAGTTTATAAACTTCCAAACACATTTAGATCTAAAGAAGTCCTTTGGATGACAGGTAAAACGTTTTCAGGAAACAAGACAAGACCATTGCTATTCATATTTCTGTCATTAATTAAGATTTATAATTGCTACATTACTTTTATGTTTTAAAACAGTTTTTTTTATCTCCTCCCACTGTGACCACATAAGTTCAGCTGCCCTTGATTTTACAACTTCAGTTCAATGAATGCTTCTTTATCAGTACAAATATATGCCAATATTTTCACATTTATTTATCCTCACCCTCTTTTTACCAGTCATGTGTTCACATCATACTGCCAGTTTTTTCGTTGTGCTTCTTGGATTAACAAATAGCTAGGTTTTCTCTCGTGAATGTATCTCTCTAATATTTGCTAGAGACCACAAAATCTTTCCTAACATGTAGGATTTTTTTCTATCATTTGTCCTCCTTCAGGGTAAGGTATTTTTCTCTAGAAAGTGTGGATTTGCAAGTTTGGCTTCAATAACCTAAAATCCTCTCTAAGCCACTGACTAAACTATTCAGTCTAAAGTTGCTGCGTGAATGAATTCTCATGAGAACCATTTAAAGGTGCTGATGAGTCTAATCAGCTGCTGTGATTGGTCTGATGCCCTACAGCTGGTCCAATAGGCTTTCCACAGAAGGGAGGGCAGGTGGGCCAAAGGCTCCAAATAGCAAATCGTCTGTGTGTGTTGCCGCGCTCAGATCTGCATGAGGAAACTTCTTCCAAGACCAGGGCTATAACAGGAACCAACAGTTTGTGCACATTTAATGTTTTTAGTGATTTTGTTCCAGAGCTGATGAACAGACCAAATGTTCCATCTGCATGTTTAGCTCTGGTTCTGGGAACACTAAGCAGGTCCCTGATGATGTGAGGGGTGTAGCATTGCTGACAAGACTCGGAAATGTACTTCTGTCCAGGACTTTACAGTGCCTCATAAATCCATGATGGAAATTTAAAAATAAATCATTTTAAAAACATGGAGCTCATTCAGTGACTAACCAAACCATCTATTTTTACTACTGACTGTGTCCAGACACATGATAACTATGCTGATCTCTTCAGATGTGTAGCAGTGGATCAAGTGTATGGTATCTCTGCACTTTTGCAAATAGCATAGCAAAAAGAGCCCATCAGGTTCGGCTGGAGAGGTGATTTTTGAAAAGGGTTAAATTTATTCAACAGTCTAGAGGTGTGGCTACCTGTCAAATATTTCACCTCCAGCTTTGTTACCATGTGGCATTGGTAGTCCCAACATTCAGCCACCGGAAGGTAAAATGAACAGCACTAACAGGAGAGCATTTATTAATGTGGGAAAAATTTTTTTTTTTCTAAAATAACACTAATGAGTGTCGGCAGCCGAGTATCTGCTGGCAATGTGTAGCTCAATAAAAAAAAGAGCAGCTCAGTCATTTTGGGAAAGATCAAACTTAGTCTTTAGTCCACCAGGAGAACAGCAAATTGATGTTTAGTCACTAACAACAGATATGTTAATCGGGTGTCGGTAATTTATTGAAGACACAGGTGCTTCTTTCCTTGACAAACACAGAAAGCTATTTGGCTTTCAATGTTTGTCATAAGACTTTAATGGTCATCCCTTTGGTAAACATTGTTCATAGTTTCTCACATTTCACAACCATGGTAAGTACACAGCAGGAAGGTGATGATTAAGTCATTATGTCTAATGAGCTGTAATGTCAAAGACAAAAAATAGTCATTTGCAACATACAGCAAATATCCAGCACTTAGCATAAATCACTCATTTTCTGTTTCTTTTTCTGCTGGAGACCAGCAGAAATCACAATACTTTTTAAAAAGATTGTCCACATATTATAGTCTTCAGATATGTTGCAGGAAGTTTTAAAAGATCTAGAAATTTGAGACCCTTGTTCTTTTGAAAAAGGTTGGTTTAAAATCTTGTTCATGACAAATAATGGGTAAATGGGGAAAAACAAACATTTTGACAATTAGCACCAATTTACTCAGAATTTAAAAGGTTTTATGCTTCTAGAACAAGAAATTTCTGGAACGATTAGATTGTTTTAATAACGGCAGCAAAATCAAGCACTGTTTTACAAATTTGAAAAAGGATTTATTGTTTGTTTGGGAAGATCAGTGAGCAATTTGTGAAAATCAAAGCGTACAGTAAGCAGGTCAGGGAAAAAGTTCTTAAGACATTTAAAGCGGAGATAGCTTTAAATGTCTATCTCTGCTTTAAGCATTACAATTCTGAAACACCACTGTTCAATACATCACTTTGAAATAGAAAAATATTGCACTACTGCTAAACTACTAAGAAAGGGATAGTTTCAATATAATAGTGTGGTTATGTTTTGTTTAGCAGAAAATTGAAACTGGTCAGAGTTGATGGGAAGATGGAGCTTGCTCTCGTCTTGTGTTTTAGCCACGTTACTCTATGAGCCATAGAGGTTTCAGATTGCAAGAGAACTGCTCTTTTCATTGAGCCATAGTTCTCACCAGCCCTGTGTCATCTCGCAGCAAGTGTTAGACATGTGATCGACTGTCAGAATAGCAATAAACACTGTAGTAAGATGATGTTAATTATTCACATTGCAGGAATCTCTAATATGTAAAATAACTTAATATCATTGTCAGCTAATACTAAGAATATACGTTTTGGACATTCAAAATGTATGTGTAATCCAAATTTCTATGTTGGCATGTAGTAATTTTGTGACAAAATTGCACTTTCTGAGACTACTAGAAAATAATGTCTCATTGAACACTGCAAAATGTCTAAATAAGACATAGGATAACACACATTTCCTGCTACACACAAATGTGCAGGAGTACAACAATCCCACAAGCCACCTTTCACTGCAATTACAGCCAGGCCACTCCATGGTTCTCATGCACCCTGTGGTTTTGTTTAGCCAATGGACTCTATGTGTTGCTGTTACATGCTATATGTCTCCTGTTGTGTTTTTTTCCTCTTTTTTTCTTGTATCAGTCACAATGTCTGCAAAGAAGCTCACTGTGATGGAAATAGAATCATTTACTTTCAGAGCTATCAAAGCAGGTTGTCCAATGTGGGGAAAAGTGCAAAGCTCCCAGTACAACATCACCCAAACAAAGCTGTTGTGTTATGTACCCATGAATGTGTGCTGTAACAACGTTATGACACGTTTGTGATATTAAGAAGCACATGCAGATGCAAATGGTCTATGAACCATTTTTTTCTTAACTCTAAGCCTTGTGTTTGTGACATGAATGCTTCTATTGATTCTAGACTCAGTGAGATGAGGATTGCTGCTGCTGTCAAAATCTGTGGGGGCTGTGAAGAGGGACGGTACTTTTTTCTCGTTACAATATGTGAACAGCTTATTTACCAAGCTAAAAATGACAAATAAGGCAACGTGGTGTAAAGTTGGACTGAATTGGAAAATTTTTTTTACATGCAAAGTTTTAAAATGACCAGTTCAGGAGCCATCTATAGATCTGTATGCAGCAGTTCCACTTTAGTCTTTTTTTTAGTTAGGGCTTCTACTGGAGGATATCATGTAAAATTGACCTTTTGAGCTTTATATCACGATAAAATATCATTCCCTCATCAAATAAATAGCTAGAGTGTTGCTTTGATACTTGAATGACAAATGATTGTTGCAACAAAGTGCCACAAATTTACCCAAAGCTATTCCTTGGAGCGTACGTCTCCATACTATCTTCCACCCCACTGATCACTGTGCCTTCCCCACTCAGCTCCTCCAGACTAAAGGCAGCTGGTGGAACTGTTTGTTTTGAGTTCACTACTTCTCAGTCCTAGGAATACTGGTAAAAAGAAAGCAAAATGGAGGAGCATTTTTGTAATGATGCACTAAATGGGGAGTACTGGAAAGTGCAGGAGCTTGAGCTTGAAGAGACATAGGCTAATTTCAAGCCATCAAATTGCAAAGTCAAATTTCTTTTATGTCATATCAACTGAAGGTACCATAGTTTCTTGACTGAGTTATGAAACTGCATTATGTGTCTGGAAAATATACAATGCACCTACACTGCCCTTTAAGCTCAACCTTTCAGTGATCAATATTCATCCATCAGTCTCTTTTTCCATTTTCCTGCCTGCTTGGTCTTTGCCTGCGCATGCCTCCAGACGTCATCATTAAGAGTTGGTATACACTCTGAACAAATCAGACCAACAGAAAGAAATAAAAGACTAAACACACTTAGACCTGCGGGCAATTGAACATCTCCAGTCAGCCTAACTCACATTTGTGAACTGTGGAAGGAACCTAGAGCACCTGGAGAAAACCCACATGTTTTCTCCAGGTAAGGAGCAGGCAAACTTTTAACAATCATTTTAAAAGAGGGGAGCCAAAAAAAACAGTTTCTTTGCCTTTAAGTCTCCACATTTCATACAACTGCATCTGTTTAATGAACCCCGAGCATTTGTTTCAGACAAAGAAATATTCTACGCAATTACTACTACTAATTTGGAACACTACTATTTGAAGTTCTCTCGCTAAAAAGTCCTGATATTTACGTAATGTTGATTTTTTTAACAAAAAATTAAGGAGGTAGTTTTCTGTACTATGTGCAAAAAGAGCACTTATAACATTACAGTGTTATTTCCCTCTGTATAATACAGTATTTAGCAATAAATTTGTATTTATTTTTTTTTTCTGTAGGCGGTAACTCGCTGTTAGGGGATTTGGTATTGGTTTGAGAATGTGATTTGTTTTTCCTCATTTAGACTTTTTTTCTGGCTTTGGGTCTTAAAGTCATTTGAAGAGATTTTAGATCTCTTCAAATGACTTTGAAGAGTCATTTGATTCTTAAATATTCATATTTAACTATTGAATATGTCATTGAAAAGTATGTGCAGAGATCACAGTTAAAGTTAATGTTTGAAAGTTGGGAGGCCAAACATTTCTGACATAATCATAAAAGTCTTATCTGTATGGATGGCATTTAATTGTATTAGAGCTCACCACAGTTTTCAAACAAATCTCAAATTTATTAGTTGTACAATCACAAATTGTTTCACACTTTCGATGTGATAATTTTGATGAGCTATGCAGTTTTTAAAGTTTTGAACCATATAAGGTTCACAGCTGTTTGCTGAGGGTTTCTTTTGTATCTTTTCCAGAAAGATTTAGTTTGACCAAGAACTATGTAAATCTTAACTCGATAAATAAAACAATAAAGTAGAAGTTATCTGAAATTATAAATTCTGTAACTCCCATGTGCATACATTGACACACAGTCTTATTCTTTCTTAAATGTGTTCATTCAACCACTTTTAACACTGAGCCCATGCAGATCACTGTCTCACTTTAAGCTCAAAAGCTGGCAGCATTGACTAAAGTTGCTCTTAGTGACACATCACCAGCAAAATGAGTTCTTATGTTAATACAAATGTTCTTTTTTTATGTTATAAGAAGATATTAGCTTTAGCTTTGGCTAATATCTTCTTATATTATCCAATATATTAGCGCTATATTAGCCCACAGCTACTTTGTCACAGTATTGGAAAAAAGCATTCCAGCCAGAGTTAGTATAACATGATAATTATGATGACAAAATATTAGATACCATCAGATTTACATTGGTTTTATAACACATTAGACAGAAAACACATTTTCCGTACATCAGTAATGACACATTGCAATTCTAAAGTAACATTTCCATAAACCGCAGACTTTGATTGATCTGGCACCATTTAGTGATTTCATTAAAATGTTCCTTCTTAAAAAGATAAGGCCTTACTTACAGTTTGCAGATTACAAAGTGCCATCATTATCAGTTTAATTATTCTCAGTGAAGAGTGGCTTTAATGAATAAAATGTCTACATAGGGTATAAGTGGTGATTCACTCCTATTTAATGATAGCAAAATTAGGCTCTCAGAAAAACAACTTCACAAGCACTGGTGCAGACACTTAAAATCTATTAGAAAGAGGGCATTAACATTAAATGCATCACCTTTTTTTGTTGCTGCAGATGTGGGAGGTGGTAATAAGATTGATAAAAAACTGAATGAAACTAAAATCGAACCAGAAATGTAAGTCTGCGGCACATATTAGCAAACATCATTGTAACATTGTGGAAATTCATCCAAAAATTTAGCGAAAACAATTCCTGACAGAATTGTTTCTCCCGAACTTTTCTTCTTTAGCAAAACTTTTGCATTCTTGGCCCACTTTACCCTTACACCTGATTGCATGATGCTGCAGCAAAACAACATGAGCTGCTAATAAGACTACATCCTTATTTTAATCCAAAGGTTTAAAACATCAACAAAGACAGCACTTAAAATCCTGAAGGCTACAATATGCAACTTTTCACCTTGAGGCTACAGAGTACATTGAGAATGTTTTTTCTTTTTTTTTTTTTGTCCCCTCAGGTCTGTGACTTGGGCCAACACTTGTCATTCAATTTGATGTACTGCAGAGGTGACATTTGAGCCTGAGGCTACAGTAACACAGCCCTACCTCAGACACTAAAGACCCAGACAAAGGAAGTTTGTTGGGAAAATAAAGTAATATGGCAAAAACATTTATGATATGACAGCAAAGGTTAAAGTGTTATCTATGACTTGTGACAACTGCAATATTTCTCCTAATTACCGGCTTCTTCTTTTTCTGAAACGCAAATTGTATTTAGTTGGTATATCCAGAACAGTCAGTGTTTAACCCTTTTCTCCCTTCATATCTTTTAGTCTTTTAGATATAATTGGAAATAACTTACTGCCTTGATTTTGCAATGAGTATCTGGACCACGTTTCCTCTAGTCACACTAATGAGCCTGTTATGAAGAAAGCAATTGAATACGTTGGTGTGTGCAGAGCTCAGGATCAAACTGCCAACCTGGAGAAAAATCAATCGGTGTAACAATGCACGGATACCATGATTGCAGCAATCTTTGGAAAACAGGTGTCATCCAATTAACAATCATGGGACAATATGCATTTAGTTGTAATAATTAAACTTGGCATAGCAAAGGTGTGTAGAGTTAACTTGGAATTTTGTTAAAGCTGTGGAGAACTCTCGACGTGTAAAAGCCAAAGTAGCACATTCATAAAAGGAACATAAATCGTTTTTCTTCACCCTGTATAACCAAATATTACCAAACAAAAAAGGATATATGTAATCTTTCCATTTCTGTCAAGAGCAAAGACAAATAAACAAGCATTTTCAGCAGCTCACTCTTGTGTATGTAATCATTCACAGAATGTTTGGAGCTAACTTTGACAGACAAGAAACATTTTAAAATGTTTGAAATGGCTTGAAGACACAGATGCATACACAGTTTGTGGCAAACACATGCCGTCAGGGGACAGATGCACATCTTGTAATGGACACTGTGCCTACATTGTAATTACCAGAGAGCCTTTAGTTCTCGCTGCAATGTGGAAACGCTCGTCTGAAATTGAAAACAACTATTTGTGTTTAACAAACCACTGATCAATATGGTCAACAGGAAAGCATCTCAAACTACCATGGTGGGTCCTTTTTTTAGGTCTAGACTGCAGCCTCTTTCCTCGTAATTGCTTTTTTCCCCTTGGTCATATTTGACTTGAGCTTGTACTTATTCTCATTAGCAGCTCGCCCATAGATTTATTTTGAGGTTGGAGAGGTGTGGAGATGTAAAAGCTGGCTGCCCAATTGGTAAGTTACAGCTAATTTATTTGAGCCACCATTTACTCTAATTCAGATTTTTTTTTTTAATTACACCCATGAGTGGGTAGGTCTTTAAACCTTTAAGATAATGCTTGTCCTGATGAGCCTATAAAGTGTTTTTGAGCGAATGCATGTCACAGCCAACAGTCAGTGCAGCCACAACAGTGTCCATCCTGCAGACATGCTTTAACTAAAACCACGTGGGTTTATGAAATTGTGACCAGATCTGTAATTCTTAGGTAAGTATGGATTCTTGTAAACCAAGATCGCGACTTATGAAATCTTTCTTCCATTTGTGAAGAAAGATTTCATGAGCATTTTTATTAGACAGGCATACAAACTTCAAATATTTATACTAAGGTTTGATCCAATTCAGTTTAGGATTTCTGAAGACAAAAACATTGGATCGGTTGTCATGTATCGCCTCGTCTTGTGACGTAGACGTATAACTACACCTGAAGTCCACAATGATTTTGAGGTCATAACATGACAGTATTGCATAAGTAGCCTCTATATTATCATCATTAGCAAAAATAACATGATCTCAAGCAAATATATGATTAGCCACATATCAGTTTACATTTAATTGCACACCTTTTTGGCCTACACGCCTCTTTTTCATAATAGGATAAATGACAATATTGAACAGGAGGAGGGCAGGTCACATTTCTGTGGGACAGACATCTCTCCCTGTATATTTTCCAGGTAGGTCATGTCAAACCCTAAAAAGAACGGATGAATCTCCAATGAAAAATAAATCAGTTTGGAAATATGAACCATTTATGAAATTTTCTACAAGAGGGTCTAGTCAAGACAGTCAATGATTTTCTGTAAGATTATCAGGCCATGTTTTCTCCTATATCCTTTTATCCCTTTAAAGACACCAGGACTGATGTTGTGAATGCAGGCTGAAGTTCGATCACAGGAAGAACACTGAGACGTAAATACAAAAAAAAATCAATTACTGCTGATAATGACTTAACTTAAAACGCTTCTCTTTTGTGAGAAAGCTCAGACACACACAGAAAATTCACACAGTCCCAAGTACAATATGAAATGACCAATTTAATATTGAATTAGTAGTCCGAGAACTGACCCATGTTCATTTAAAATGGATTTTTTTTCTCACCTTTTTTTCTTCTCTGAAAAAACCCCAAACATCTTGTTGTTCGGTGTTACACTGTCCGTATTTCAACATAGACCCAGATTCACATCTACTTTTCACTCCAGCTGAATACACAGTACCACCTGGTGTGGATTGACTGTACAGAAAAATGTAAGCCTCATTAAAAGAGGTGCAGACTTCAGTCAGGCTGTACTTTATCCCTTCTGTAATGAACTAAGTAACATCAATGGAAATCAGTATCACAGTAGTTACTTGTTCCTCTGTAATGATTGGTAAGATTTAAGTTTATTAATAGATGAGATTTCTTTTTTGCTATTTCTGACTGTAATGTTTACATCCTATGCATTGGTAACAATTTAGGGCTTATTTAATAGGTTAGTAAATTGGGAGTACTAAGCAACTGTGAGGAGATTAATTAAACAGGTCTTACAATGGCAGTGTCACTTAGTGTAAGAAACAACCTGTTTCAGCCTCCAAGCTGTTTGGGAAGTACAGCGGAGATTCCTCTTGAGCTCCTGGGTGTTCTTGTAGCAAGCTTCGGGGTTATTATCTGTTACTAAGGTAAACAGGGTTTGGGAGCTCTGCTTCATTCTCAAGGAGCTACTGCACTTAGTCTATGACAAACTGTAGCCCATAACAGCCATTTATTGCTACTTTCACAGCTTGCTGCTAAACTATCACACCTGCCTCTCTCGAGGGACAGACTCTTCCTCCTTCATAGATGCCCCCAAGTGTGTGCAGTGTTACAATTTTACTTTCTACCTGCATGTAAAATGAAGTCTTGTATCTGATATTTCCTTTATGCTAAAGCTTGTTCAGAACAAGACACAATGCATTTCTTTCCTAAGGCCATTTGTGACTGTTCCCTCTCTGTTGTTCCCTGTCATAATTTCAGGAATTTTCCTGATCAAGATGCAGGATGCAAAAGATGAATTTGCAGGAGAAATGTCCAGAGAAATGGCAGACTAGCTTTCTGGATATTTCAGGAACATCTGGAGAGGGAAAGAGGTGACATTAGAAGACGGTTGGGATGATAAAGAGGACGGTGCAGAGTACTGGACGGTAGGTTTAATTTACAGTTTGATGGAGAGGTTTTGGTGTGGAGGGCAAATCAGGTTTCTGTGCAGGTTGAACTGTGTGTGATCTGTTTCTTACCTCAGTGGGTTCAGTTGGGGAGCGGAAGATGGCTGAAGGTGGAGGAAGAAGACTAAGGAACACAGGGAAACCAGAGGAGAACCAACATAGGGTCAGTGTTTGAGGATTTGAGACACTGTGGCATAACCACCAAAATACAATCTGCAAGGTGCAAAGATTAAGAGGTAAGTCGAGGAGCTATTAAAAAAAAAACTCTTAGAAAGATAACATCACCACTTGGCTTGACTTCACCAATAGTGTGTGCTGAAATGCAGTCTGAATTATTTGCACAACATTTCCACCAGCTAACTCTTGTTCAACAGTAAATTTCCCCTGACAGACTCCTATCATTTCTCCTTTGGGGAGATATTAACTAGAGTCACAGAAGTGGAGCTAAATAGCCTGTGTTGTGTGGCTGCCAAGGAAAAATTATAAACATTTCACCAACTACCATTGCTGAATTTAACGACAAAAGGGTGCTGGAAATTTTCCCCCAGTTACAGAAAAATCAGGAAAGTTTTGGATCGCTATAGTGAGAAAGTTAATGGTAGCGACTACAACAGTGGAAGTGAAGTTTGTAACAATTCTCTGTCAGAAAAGCTAAAACCTTATTAGTCTTAACAGCAAATGTTTACTTTTTATGTCATTTGTTCTTTGCCGATTGTTGCTAATCGTCCTCGTGGTGAACGTCAGTGATTGGCTGCTGGAAAAGTTTGCAGTTCCTCCCTTGATTGTTTAGGTTTTCACTTTCTGGAACTCATCATCAAATTACAAGACATTAAAACTTGACGTGTAACAACTTTTCAATGACTTAGTCTTATGCACCTTATTATCAAATTTTAGCTGCATCCTTTTACAATGTTTAGGACCTAGTCAGGTCAAAGGTCAATAAAATGGCTTGACTACATAATAAAAGGAAATTAGTCATCCTCAAAATTTATATAATTTTAACTTCATTTCATTTATGAAATTGATTGTTTTTAATTGTAAATGGGCTTGTTCCAGACACATGCAGGGCATTTTTTAATAGAATGGAGGGCAAAGGATACTGAGCAATTTGCTTTAAGATTCCCTGGTTTAATAGTTGTAGTAGAAATGTTAAATTGATTTATTAAAAAAAAACATCAGGTAAAACATATTTAAAGAGAAATTTGTAAATGATTTACTGTCAAATTCACTTGATTAAAATTAAATTACATTTTCATAAGTACCTTTGTGTAGTAACTGTTTGCACTTACATAGTTTTGTTCATGTGGAGGCAGACATGAGCAACATTCAGCCAAAATTCAAAGTAGCTGCTTTTAAACACTTTCTAACTGAGAAGAAGACTAATTGAAATCTAGTTAGTAAGCTATTTATCCCCTGTCTTCCTACTGCTTTTGTGGGAACACCGTTTCTGTCCATCTCATGTTCTCCCACTGAAAAATGTTCTATGTCAGCTCATGTTCAGGAACAGAAGATGGATTAGGCAGGATTAGTAAATCAATAGACAGCTGCTGCTGTTCTTTTTTAGCTCTAAACACATTCATCGGCACTAAAGTGAGAGGGCTCCTCTCGTCAGCTGTCACCTAGCAACTTCCCAGGTGGACAAACCTTTCTCCGCCATGTCCAGGGAAGGTCACCGGCCCTCCAACATGATATATCAAGGTCCCGTGATAATCGGAGCTAAACGCTTCTGAAATCATTAGCGGTATGAGAGAAAAACTAGCTTAAGTGTCATCCATGAACACGAAAGAGAAAGAGACGCAAAAGTGGCGCAGGGGCAAAGAGTGACCAAATGCAGGGAGGCCTTAGTTCTCAACGCGGCCATCTAAAGTCCTAGCTTCATGACCTTTGTCGCATGTCCTCCCCCTTTATCATAACTCACTTTCCTGTCTGACAACTGGTAATTAAAAAGCATTAGAACAGGCAAAATCTTAAAAAAAAAAAAATCCCTGAAAAGAATGGCCTTAATTAAAATGGTTTTTGCCAGTGTATAAAATCTTGGTTTCGGAAGTAAAAACACACACACAAAATGAGAGCATTTATTTAATTTTAGAATAAATACATTTTTAATTTCTCTGTCTTCCAGCCATCAATGTTGTAATGTAAATGAAATGTATGGGCTGCCATTAGTGTATCTTTCAGCATAAACAGAATTTATTCTGCATATCTGTTTTGGTACTTTGCTGTCCAAAGATCATAAGCATTCAGTGCTGGAAAGTGGCTTTGGGCTCTGAGCAGAGATTTCCATTTACATTGTCAGGATCTTTTAATCTTTGGTTTAGGTTTACTAAGGCTTTGTCTTTTCTTAACAAAATGTTAATTTGAGTTTCTATGAAGAAGAGGCACCAGGGTTTGGCCCCTAACTGCCAACAAGATTTCAAAAGGCTTTTTTTCAACAATGCCTTTTTTCTTGCCACTCTTCTGTTAGATACCAGATTTGTGAACTGTCAAACCAGTAGTTGTTGAATCAATACATTTTTGCACCTGATCTCTAGATCAATGTCACCTCTTTCCCTTCCGTAACAAAATCATCTTCATGCATGACAATGCACCATCTCATGCTACAAGGAATACCTCTGTGTCATTGGCTGCTATGGGCATAAAAGGGGAGAAACTCATGGTGAGGTCACCATCCTCCTCTGACCTCAACCCTATTGAGAACCTTTGGATCCTCAAGCAGAAGATCTGAGGGTGGGATGCAGTTCATATCAAAACAGAAACTCTGGGAAGATATTCTGACATCCTGCAAAGAAATTCAAGCAGAAACTTTCCACAAACTCACAAGTTCAATGGATGTAAGAATTGTGCAGTGATATCAAAGAAGGTCCTATGTTAACATGTAACTCTGTCTGTTAAGATGTTTTTGATTGAAATAGCTTTTGATTTTACTACATGTGACCACTTAATGCTGCACATTCAAAGAATGACCGTTTGCAGTTCTTTATAATCCATGAAATGTTTAGAAAATCTGCTGTGCATAATAATTTGGAACAGTGCATTTTGAGTTTTTTA